>VXBB01009307.1:24445-185052 GCA_013399915.1 Illadopsis cleaveri | reverse complement strand
TTTTTTTGAGTAGAGGGGTGGCTGTTTGTTTGATTTGGGTTTTGTTTTGGTTTTTTGTCATTTGTTTTTGCTTTAAAGCTGCTCACAGTGCACCTTTTATTTATTGGTGTGATACAGTACACAGTAAAGACTGAAGCTGGCAAAGAGCTGGTACCACAGAATGTACTTTTTTACTGTTTCCTGCTTTTGTATTTTCATGCGAGTGCTTCCTTTGATAGTAGCCCAGAACAATACACAGCCTAAACTCTAATTTTTTTATTTTAACAATTGTTACTTGTTCAGGAACAGTGCTGTACAGTTGGATAGTACCAGTCATCCACAACTGGTGGATGAGGGTGCAGTTGAGGGAATCCAGCCAAGCTCAGACAAATTCCTGTTTGTTAAAACATCCTGAGCTACCCAACTTGAAATATATTAAATGAGGCTGATGAACCCTTGATGAATGAGAAGATATAGCAGGATGTGGAAAGAAATAAAGTAGTTTGGGCATGGAAATTTTCTCTTCTAAGGGAGGGTGTGTAAAGAGAGAGGAAAAGAGTGATCTTCAGCATTCATCTAGGTTACAATACTGTAGTGTTTTGTCCACTTTTTGTTCTCTGCACTCAGTTTAAATGAGGCTGCAGATCTGTTTGTGTACCCTTGTTTCAAAATAACATCTGCTAATTCACCTTGGGCTCTTCTATTTATATTATCATAATTCCATGGATACTACCATGGATAATACCATGGAACAAATATATGCAATACTTAAAATTGAAAATATATAGTATTATTACGCATGGTATCCTATCTTTTAATTTAGTAGTCTCCCAAGAGTCTTAAAAGAAAGAAGGGGAGGTTCACTGAAATGCAAAGATGGAAAACCCAAGAAAATTGCATGATTCTTTTCATATATCATATCCTTATTATAGATTGTAGAAGTCATCATCAGGGTTGATGGTGGGGCTGTGAGTTTAGTGCATTTAAAACAGTTTGGAGTTATAGTTAGGTAGTGAATACCAAACGTAATACACAAGAATTCTTATTTGTCGCGGGATATTAAAACTTGGTTTCAGCTCTTAAGTCTATTATCCACCTATTAAATTCAATTAGGGATTTTCAAGTATGAGCGATTTTTCTTTTTACTGACTGCTGTGAGGTTCTTGTCCTGTTTGAGGACAACACTCGGCATTTCAAGGCTGCACATGATGTAATCTTTTCTTCAGTGCAGCACCCTCAGACATGTGTGTTGTGGTGCATCTGCTCTGATCTGACCATGCTGCCCACGAACAGGAAATTTGTGGGCACCGGTGAACTTCTGCTACTGCAGGAGCTCATGACTGCGTCACCATGTGATGGGAAGGTCATCACATCTGATCGGAGGCACGCTTATTAGTCAGCAAAAATGGAGGCATTTTCCTCCTGTTTCAGTACCTTCTGTCATGAAACCAGAGTGTATGGGAGTGTCAGGAAAGCGAGAGAAAAGAGACAGGCTGCAGGCCCCTGGGGAATTTTTCTGCCCACAGCTGTGGGACAGTTAACAAAGATGATGGGAAATTGGGTTAGATGAGTTGTTTTGTGAAAGTGGATGGATGCCAGACTAGATGCTGTATTAACTCAGAGATTCCCAAAGGATGGCACATGTGCTAGTTGTGGGGTATCTGAGCATGCCCATGCAGCAGAATTGCATTACCATGCTGAGGATGTGTGTAGAGCAGCAGCACTGCTGTAAAAGTATGTAGCTGACCAAGGTGATTTTGAAACTTCTGTATTTGATGAGCTCTGGTGAACTTTAGAGACCTTGACATTCCTATCAAGTACCTATAAACATCATTCTATGTTTTGAAACTGTATTTGTCTTCCTGAAGATCTAACTGGGCTTCAGAGACCCAGTGTGCTTACTGTGATGTAATG
The DNA here is from genome assembly GCA_013399915.1 of Illadopsis cleaveri. Taxonomy (NCBI): domain Eukaryota; kingdom Metazoa; phylum Chordata; class Aves; order Passeriformes; family Timaliidae; genus Illadopsis; species Illadopsis cleaveri. The sequence goes on along the minus strand of VXBB01009307.1, from coordinate 183,159 downwards.
CCTTCTGCTGATACTGGTGTGAACAGCATTGAATTTTTTGACAGATTTCACAAAACTGCTCAACAAAAGTAGCTGTGTAATGTGGGTGACTGTATCTATGTGTGTAACTGAGAGTCATGGGAGCAACTTGAAGCCAAGTATTACATCAGACTGCATTCCAGGCAGTGATTTGGTTTGGCCCTGCTGGATTATTGCTGCTCTCAGAGTTTGTGTCAGCAAGTTTACTCATGACTGACGTGAATTTTTAGTCCAGATTAATAATGGTATTAAGTGTAGGCCCCATCATTGACTGCAGTGATCAGATACTTGACACTGCTCTACAACTGGCAGCCTTCATGCCAGTGGTGGTTCCTATGGAGCAGACACAGTAAGGACAATGGCACTACAGATGTGATACACAGGCCAGGGGTCACCATCTGTGCCATGGAAGCTTTCCAAGGGCTTGCTTCTAGCCTGACTAAAAGCCTGTGTCTATATGACCTTGTGCATCTCGGTACCCATATCAATCTGTTTGTACTGAGGGAGGCATATGGAGGGAGTGGGGACACTGTTTTAAATTTTCTTGAAACAAATGCTGCTAACTAAGCAAATAAACTGTGGGTGAAGCAGCTCAAACATTCCTCAGTGCTGCAAACACATGCCAGCACTCCTTGTGCATTGTATGGTGTAGGAAGCCCTGGGATAGGCATATGTCAGATGTTAAAGCCATTTCAAATACCATTTTATAACACTGCCTTTATAAATTCAGTAGCTTTAGAGTAGTGAGCAGCCAACAACAAACAAACAGTCAAACAAATAAATGAATATATACTGGAGTTTGTGATGCTACTGTCAGAAAGGGCATTGAATCTCTGCTACCCCAGACTCCCATGTGCTTAGGTTTATAAGGTGATGTCACTTGCAGACTGATTCAGGTTGGAAGGGGCCTCCAGGGGTCATCCAGCGCAGCTCCTACTCAAAGCAAGATCAGTGCTGACTTCAGAGTAGGTTGCTTGGATATTGGCCTGATGGTTCTTGAAAATCTACGGGGATGTAGATTCCACAGTCTCTCAGATACCTGTTCCAATACTTCAGAGCAGTGATTTTTTAATGTCCTGTGGCAACTTCACTTGTCTCTTGTTGTCCTACCACATACTTTCATAAAAAGCCTGGCTCGTGTTCTTGGTAACCCACTCTCGGGAATTGAAAGTCTGCTGTTGTGTTCCTCCAAAGCCTTTATAAGTGAAGCAAGCCCATTTTAATCAGCCTTTCCTCACAGGCCTAGAGCTCTTATTCCCTGAGAAACTTGGTGGCCTTTGGCAGGACTTGCTCAGGTTTCTCATGCAATAGTTTGGGTTGGAAGGGACCTTTTAAAGGCCATCTAATCCAGCCCCCTGCAATGAGTAGGGACAGCTTCAATGAGACCAGGTTGCTCAGAACCCTGTCCAACCTGGCTTGAATGTCTCCATGGATGGGGCATCTGTTACTTCTCTGGGCAACCTGTCCCAGTCTTTTATCACCATCATTGTAAAAAACTTCTATATCTAACCTAAGTTGCTTCTCCATCAGTTTGAAAGCTTCCCGCTTTGTCCTATCAGTGCATGCCCTTGTAAAGCTTTCAGGCCCCCTTTAGGTATTGGAACATGCTATAAAGTCTCCCTGGAGCCTTCTCCAGGCAGAACAACCTCAACTTCCAGCATGTCTTCATCAGAGAGGTGTTCCAGCCTTCTGATCATCTTCATGTGCCTCCTCTGGCCTCACTCCAAGATTTCCACAGTCTTGATCAACACTTTCTTTTACTGGAGGCTCTGAACTGGATTTAGTACAGTGTTGAGTAAAGGAAAACAATCACTTCTATTATCTACTGTGTATTGTTTTGTGGATACAGTACAGTAAGCTTTTAACCTTCATTGCAATTTTGAGTCCTGTTTAGCCCAGTCCCCACTGATACCCACAAATCCTTTACAGCAGAGTTCCTTTCTGGCAGCCTGTTTCTCTGGCCTATCTGGGTTCCTCAAAATGGTAGCTCTGCCCTGGAACTTATTGTCTGCATCCTCTAGTTTGCTGTCATCAGGACTGTGTCACCTTCTCCAGGTCACTGATAAAGGTGTTACACAGGACAAGCCTCCAGACAGACCCATGCAATACTCTCCTCACTGCTGGCCCCCAGCATAGATTATGACACTTCAACCACTCTTCTTCAAGCCCAACTTTCCAAGCAGTTTTTCACCTGTCTAGATGCCCACCAATCCAGACTGTTAAAAGGCTTGCTGAGGTAAATCACATCCACTGCTCTGCCATTGTCCTCAAATCCAGTTGGTCAGGCATTATTTGTCACTGGCTAACTTGTGTTGACTGGTCCCATTCATCCACAGTATGTGCATATGCACAGGAATGCGTTCCAAGAATACCTGGTTCATGCTCCAGTTCATGCTGATCCTCTGGAAAACAGCTCTGTCTGGTTGATGACAAGCTGACCATGGGCCAGCAGTACACACAACTTGAAATTTAGCTTATCTATTAGAACACTTCTCCTTCTTCTATCAGGACCTAATATTTTTAGGAGTTTCACCTTTTGTCATATGAACTTTGTTTTGTTATTGGTGCTCAAGATTGCACTGAATTTGCTGGTAAAGAACCCTCCAGAGATTTTCCTCTGAGCTTTCTTTTTTCTGCATGCTGATTAAACTCAAGTTAAAATTTATATGTGGAGCCTGAGGAAGAAAAGGAGAATTTTTCAGCCATGCTTATATATAAACAGTTTGTTTTAAGTAGAGTGAATTATAAAAGCCAGTATTTCTTTAATTTTAATATTTGCTTACCTTACAACTTGGGTTATGGAAATAGATGATCGATTATTTTCTCTTTTAAAATTCTAATAATTTAGGTTTCTTAGCATTAAGCAGAACTCTTCCTTAGGCTAAAATATAGGGCTGAAGCTGAGTAAAAGATTTCCCATAATTTCATGTAGTTAGTTGCTGTGGGGCAGAATTGCATGTTACAGGAAAGGTTTGAATACCTTAATTTTAAAGACAAAATTAGCCCAGTGGTATTTTAAAATTTACTTTTAATTTTTAGTTTTACAGTGGTTAAAAATAAATCATAATAGTTAATTTCTTAACTCAAGCATCTTTTCAGCCTTGCTCTTGGCTTACCTGTGCATTAATTTTAACACTAGAGGGCAGCTGAAACACTTCAGTTCTTTCGGAAAACCAACTTTAGGAGAAAAGCTTTCATTCTTCCTTACCCGAAGAAAGGAGTTTTATTAGCTGCCTATTATGTGGTGTTTATTTTAGCAATTAATTTGGTTAGTTCTTTCATTTTTTAAAAAACTTTAAAATCTATATTTTAACTTTCTAGCTGTCTTTGTGCATCTATACCTGTATTACACAACTAAACTTACCAGCAGTTGAAGAGGGAGAACAGTTTCACATTTTAGTAGCTGTGAAGATGTACTGCTTGTGCTTCCTGTGTGATGGGTATTTTGAACCATCTTCTTTCAGAAAGAAAGAGAGAGATGCCAGAGATGTTAAAGATCTCTTAAATTTTCTCAAGAAAGCAGAAGTTTGTCTTATAGCATTTACAATTTGTTTCATAGTTTTTGTTGGTATGTAATCTTAAATTAGTTTACAAACCACTTCAGTTGATATTTTTGTATTCTCTGCTTTGCTTTAAAGCCATCGTTTTTTTTGTAGCAGAGCTTCAAAATGGCAGCTTCTGTCCCTCCAGATGTTATTCTATCCTCTCAGCAATCAGGAAACAATACAATATGAAGACTTTAGAAAGGAAAAGTCAAACCAGTTAAAAATTACTATTTTCACAGCTCATGTGAAAATTGCCAAAGAAGTCCTTGACTTAAACCTGAAATTGGTAACATAACTTACTTTTATTAAAAAAGTATGGTGAATACATGGTGAAACTTGTAAGTTGTTTTAAGGATGTATTGTCAGAGATGGGATATTAATCAGTTCTGGCTGTAAAGTAAGAATATATTCTGTCTTGTGAGTTGGTTGCTTTTGTATCTTTTTGGGTTTAATTTCCTTTCTTCCTATTTTGAACCATTACACTTACTGCAAGTGTTGAACAATATTTTTCAGCAGCTGAGCTATCAAATATTCATTTGCACTTAAATTTTGAATCGTGTCTGGAACAGTAATAAAATAGTATCATTAAGCTTTTAAAAAGGAACTCTCTCTCTTAAAAGTTCAATCTCGTACACTTAAAAATGTTAGAGATTAAAGGTGATTTTTTGACTTGGGATCAGATTTTTTTTTCTGTATTTACAGATTATGTGATCTGAAAATTAACCTGTGCCTCTCTTAAGGAAATTTTGCACTTTTGCAACTTTGCAGTGACTATAAGGACATAGTGTTTTCTCTTTCAAGCTAAGCTTCTGGAACTGTGTAGTTACAAGGAAATCTTGTCTGTTTTTGTCAAAAGCTTTTCTTTAGCTTCAGAGGTGGAGAGAAGAATTAAATACTAAAGTAGTAGGCTCAAGCAATAAGATTTAAAAAAAGGTATAATTTATTACTTTGAAGAAAAAAAAGAGATTGATTTCTGACTCTGGACTGTGTGGTTTGGCTTGTGATGCTGACTCTGATGCCAAACTATGGACTGCACTTCTCCAGGGCTTGAGGAGAAAAAGGCCTGAGCTGGGAACAGAATGGCTTTATCTCTTTTTGTTGTGATATCCTGAAAATGCTGCAGGTTTTGGGACTTTGCTTGGTTTCCGCTGTGATTTGCTTTCTTATGTTGCAGAGTGTATCTGTTATCTCTGACACTTCTTTGGCAATTTTGGACATAACACAAACATTCTCACCAGCCTGTACTGACTGATAGGGCAGATTTTGAAAACGATTGATGCTTGCTTAGTTTTTCCATAACAGAATTCTGCAAAGTGCAGGGCTGTTTGGCTTTTGGACAGTGTCAGACAACTGCTGTAGTAAAAGCTGGATTTCCATAGAAGGGGTTAAAACAAATGCAGTAGTAAAGCATTTTTCTTTCTGTTATTGGTTCTGGATTACAGGAAGGAGCCAAACTGTAGCATTTTTATTCTGTCCCTAGCTGCCAGTCCTGCAAATTGAGAGGTTATAAGTAGGCTTCACTTATAAAAAAAGCTGAAGAGAAGTTGCCGAGGGCTGAATTTTCTCCATGTGAGACTTAGTTTTGGGGTTGTGTGTGGTTATGCCCCAATTTGTCACTGTGCAATCTCATTGTTTGGAGGTGTGCAGAAATTAAACCAGCTGTAAATTGCTTTAATAATTTACAGTCAAGGGTAAATGTCTGCTCCCTCTCTCCGAACTGCATTGCCTTCACAGGACAAAAAGGACTGATAAACCTTCACTGGCTATTTCTGTCATTATGTTTAATAGATGAAACTGTGGCTGCATGTTAGGGAATATGTCTTTCCTGATGGAAAGACACTGCTCTTCTGATGACATTTGAGAACAGATTCTGTTTGAGCTTGACTGCTTAATAGGCCATCCTTCTTTGGATGTGGCTCTCATAAAGAAATTGCTTTGTAGTAGGCACTCTCTATATTTTAATATTAAGGTTTCGTATTTAAAGGTCCTAGTAGATAACTAAGCTTTGCTTTGGTATTTTCCCCTTTCTGCTTTCCTATTTTAGATATGAATGATTGGAAGACTAGCCTTTTTCAGTAGCTTGCTTCATTTTATGCCTGGTTATGCAATGTCCTGGCAGCAGTTACTTCATGCTCTCAGGAGAAAATTTCTTACACAAGTTTAGATTTTGCTAGTCCATTACAGCTTCCTCTAGTGTGTGAGAATTTAAAGGAAACAGTCCTTTTGCAAAAATATAAAGCTTCGATATTTTTGACTTAAAATTATGCTACCATTCATTACCATTTACCTTTCCTGCACCATCAGCTTTCATTTTGATCTTGTCTGAGCTGTCCTGATCAGCATTCTGCAGACAGAGTGAAATAAATCAAGGTGGTGAAAAAATCATGTGGTCGGACATAAGTCTTGTTCTCTTCCACCTCCAATCTCTTCTCTGTGTAGTGTGAGGAAGATGTTGGGTATCATTCTGTTCTCCACTGCAATCTGTCTGGGTGGGATGAGGACAGTGGAGTGATTTTTCCTCTTTTATGCAGTGTGGTGTTGCTGTGTATGAGGAAGTCACAGGAAGACAATAAAGAGCTTTCCTGCATAATCCCACTGCCTCTGGAAGATCAGTGGAAGAGCTGCAGCAGCCCGTAGGTACTGTTTATTTTCCTGTGCTTTCAGTACGAAATTAATTGGACTGCTCTCTGCAACAGCATTGCTGCATTGGTTTGGCTGGTGGTCTAAATAGCTTAAATTCTCCTTGTAAGTTAGTTAAGTTTGTGAGGTACTAATGCAATGGTCTCTTCCTCCCTGAGGGTGGAAAGCTCCTGAGAACAAACATGGAAGCATTAGCAATAACAAAACCTCTTCTGTCTTGCTGTCTTGCTTTAGTTTTCTGATGAAGAAGCATCTGGTACGGCCTTTAGCTCTCCCTTTATAGGCCAGAAGTCCTGATACATTGCCAAGTGGCGTAACATGATGTTTCATTTTATAGAGGATTTTGCAGGGCAGAGGGAACAGTGCACAAGAAGTTTATTTGTTACATGATAAGGTCATTCTTTAAGAATGAGGCAAAACTACAAATGTTTTATTTTTGATCAGCTTTGACTTCTGATTAGTTACAGCTTCCCACAACCAATGCTGTCATAGTAATTTTTGTTCTGGGTCATAAACAGTGATTGTAAACTGTATTAAAATAAAAACAACAACAAAAAACCCTAAGAAGGAATGTGTTTGCAAGAAGATTTATTTCTGACATGAGTCATACAGTGCATGAACTTCTCACAGATGAGTTCATCATAATCATAGGGGAAATCTTCAGTAGGAATGCTGGTATCTAAGTCACTCAGATATTACCTGCTTCTCAGTGACATAGGATGCTGTGGATCAGCACATCTGCACTATGCAACTGTGTTCCTAAAGTAATTCTATAGCTTCTTCCTTCTATTTGAAGCTAAACCTGCTTGAAATGTATTTATTCAGTTACTTAAAGTCTGACTTGCATGTCTTCTGAGTTGTAGGAGGTACCTTAGACTTCAAGAAATATCTGGGGTAGTTTTCAATTCAGTTTTTCTAATAATGGAAGTCGTTTTCAGTGGTTCCTAAAAAGATGGTACTAGAAGCTTTGAGTGTAGAAACATTTGAAGATTTATCAAGAGTTAGATTATTGCATTTTGGCAGTACACACAAATTGCATGTTTTTAGAGGAACAGAACAGTGGCAATGGCAGATTGGCAGTAGCACCTCTGGTTTTTTCTGGATATGTAAATTATATTTCATGTTGAAAGAGGCCACTATGTTCTTATATATAAACCAAGAGACACATGTGTGACAGAGATGGGCAGTGTGTGATTTATGTCCTAATGATTCCTTTAGTGATTTTGTGAATTTCTGGTGAGTACATTTGTTCAAAAGGGATTTGAACATTCTTAACTGGAAGTAAGTAAAGCAAAATTGAAAAGACTTTGCAAAACACATTTCCAAGAAAACTGAACTACAAATGATGATTGTCAGAGAGAAACTACAAAGTGAAATCCTGTGCTTTCAGTTACTTCAGTGGACAAGTGAGATGTCCAGAACGTCTGCACAGTAAAGGGGTCTGTTCAAAAAAGTTTTGCTTCATAGGCATTTTTTATTTGTCGAGTGTTGCGTTTTTGGGGTTTTTTTTGTTCGGTTGGTTGATTTTGTTATTAACAGCAATGTGTTTACTGAGTCTGTAAGAGTATATTTTATAGTATGGTTCCTTTATCTGCAAATGAAATGCAGATAAAAGGACTGTTTATAAGTCAGTCACCCCTTATCTCCAACCCCTCCTTTTGCTAGAGTTTGGTAAAGGTTGGGCTGAATAAGGAAACATGCCAAAATGAATCTGAACTGTGTTGAACTCTCAGTGGACATGAACAAACCAAATCTAGAAGTTTAGGTCTCCCCTCTTTGGTAGTTTATCTCCAATGCCAAGTTGTTTCAGAAGCAGTTGTCAGCAGGGCTCAGTTTCCTGGATAATTCTCTCTCATGTAGTTTGGCTGTAATTATTAAAATCAGAACCTTGAATTTTTAAACTTACAAGTACAGACCATTGGAACATGAGCCCAATCTGCTGAAGTGGCATCGTGTCTTCTCATAAATGAGCCTCAGCATTCGGTGCCAGCTGCAGGGCCTGGGCAGCATTGCTGCATGTAGGTCGCCGCAGTCTAATTTCGAGGTGACAAGTTCATGCATCACTGTGGCAAGATGTGACTGGGGCCAGCAATGACAGGCAGTGCAGTACAATGAGATGAAAATGAAAAATAGTTCTGTTCGCTATAGCCTCTAGTTGACACATGTTCCTGACAAATTCTTACTTTGGTTTTGCTTAAGTACTCAATATATTGTTCTAATAGCATTCTTACAGAACTGGTTGATCTGAAAATTACTCTGGAGCTAACAGCTTATAAGGAGTTCTAGCTAATGGTGTGGCAAGGATCTAAAATGAGGATAGTACAGCTTTATGCTGTATTAATTATAACTGGACAGGGATGTAGGATTCAAGAGCATTGGGAGAAACTTGGAAGATAAAAGTTAAAAAAGAAACAAAATAGAATAGAATATTTCAGTGGGAAGGGACCAAAAGCTAGCCCAACTGTCTAACAGCTTGAGGGCTGACCAAAAGTTAAAGCATGTTAATAAGGGCATTTCCCAAATGCTTCTTAAACAGACAGGGATGGGGCATTGATCACTTACCCAGGAAATCTGGGGCTTCCAGTGTCTGACCACCCTCTCAGTATAGATGTGCTTCCCATGGTCAAGTCTGAGCCTTCCCTTGTGCAGCTTTGAACCATTCCCAGTTTGGTTGCTCTCTGGATGCATCCCTCCTCCCTCCCGTCCCACTTACATTGTGGTTCCCAGCCCTGCTCCCGGCACTCCGGGTGAGGCCGCAGCAGCGCTGAGCACAGCGGATGATCCCCGCTCTGCTCTGCCCGGCTGTGCTGCCGTGTTTGATCCCCCAGGACACGGTTTGTGCCCTCTGGGCTGCCCGGGCACACCCTGCTGACTCTCACTGAGCTGCTGCCACCAGCACCCCCAGGGCCCTCCCTGCAGGGCACTCCCCAGACACTCCTGTCAGTTTGTACTTGCGCCTAGAGTTAATCCATCCCAGGTGCAGGATCTGGCACGTGTTCCTGAGAAATTTCATGCCAGGGAAGATTGCCCAATGCTCTATGCAGATTCCTTATCAAGGCCCCTGGTCTCTCCAGAGAATCAACAGCACCTCCTGGTTTAGCATCAACAGCAAACTTGCTGATGGTGCATTCAGCTCCTGCATCCAGATCACCAATAAACACATTGCACAGAACTGTCCCTAGAATCGAGCCCTGCAAAACACCACTGGTGACCAGTCACCAGATGTAGCCCCCCGATTTCACTACACCCCTTTGAGCCCTGCCCTTCAGGCAGTTCTTCACCCAGCACAGTGTGAACTGCTCAGATCCCAGCAGGGACAACTTGTCCAGGAGGATGCTGTGAGGGAGGGTATCTAAAGCCTTATTAAAATCCTGAAGAACTTAACACACCAAAGATTGGATTAACACCCTAAAGTGTTCGTGCAGAAGCTATTAAAACTAAACTGTCCTGAGATCTAGACAGAGTCTCTCACAAGCTGTACATACTTTTTTTTCTTTCTGTCTTTGCGTACAGATTCTCTGAGTCTCTCAACAGTGTGGCCATTGGATAGGAACGGGAAAAAAATGAGAGGGGGGAAAAAAAAAAGGACACAAAAGAAAAAATAGCTTCTTATAAGTACAGTTACCTTTTATAAGTACAACAGATGCTGTTTTGTGTGGGTTTCCCCCTCCCTTTCTGTAAAATTGACCACCTACTTAAAAATTAAGATGTGGGACATGCCAGATTAATGGGCATTTAATCAAATCTATGTAATCTCTTATTAGTCTGTATCTATCAGGCTATGAAAAAGAAATCAAAGCTTAATTTCCACAGTTTTAAAATTTCTGGTTTTTAAAATTTATTTTAACCAGAAATTAGGCTGAATGAATAATTGACTCAACAATCAGTAAATACTTATATATATCAAACTGTCTTCAGGTTCATGGATAACTCAGCCATAGCTAGGAAAACTCACAGTATTTGTAAAATTTTAAGTCTGGTCCTGTTTTTTTTTTCTTTTGTTTAATTTTTTTTTAGTCCTATTCATTTATCCCTGCAGTGCTCTATGACTACTGCCTTTCTGTAAACATCCATAGGTCAGAGGTACTCAATTTGGCTTAAGCAGAATTCTCATGGGCAGTTTGCCAGAAACTCATAGGCTTCACCTAAATTGCACATTGCTAGGAATAATCTCACTCTCAGCTGTTCTTATCTTTTGTTTGTTTCTTGCTTAGACCTCCATCTGGCTTTTTACTGGGTCAAGACAAATAGCAGTAATTGGTGGTATCTATAATTTCAGTAGTTTTCAGCTTCATAGCATATTTGGAGGCAGGTACAGAGCAGAGATACTGGAGCTAATAGAAGAAATTTCCACCCAGTTTCTACATTTTTTTTTTATAGTCCCTACTGAGAGAGAGTGTGTACTGGCTGTCAGAGCATAACAGAGCATCCCCAGCTTCAGCCATAATTTGTTAACAATCTGATTTCAGCTCATTAAGAAATCCAGCGCAGCTTCCAGCCACAGTAATTCTAATGCCCTGGGACATACAGTCTCATCAGTGTGTTCCCTGACCATCCTGTGAGTCTGCATGTATTTGAGATATAGGGTGGAAGAGTTGGTCAGGAAATAGGTTTTGTCTGGACAACAGTTCAGACTCACTTTATATTACTCTTCAACTTATCACCTAGAGAATAGATTTTCTCATGTAAAACATGTCTTTGCTTGGAAGATGGAAATGGTTTGTTAATACTCTCTGCTACCTATTTTTTAAAGCATGTCATCCCTCCCTGATGTGATGGAACAACTTAAAATTAGTGTTTCTTTTTGTTTCTGTGATGAGATCACTGGGGGTTATTTTCTGTTGAAGTTTGAGCTTGCAGAGAGGGCTTTGAAACAATGTCTTGATTCTGAAACACTTGGAAAAACATATCTGAACCTATGCCACTGCAAAACTGCATGAGCTGAGCCTTGAGGAGAAATAATGGTATTTCAGTGCAGTCATGAAGGCTGACAGTATGGAAATTCTTCAAATCCCAAATAGTTACTCTCTATTCATAGATAAATTTATAGAAAACTTGTGTCTTAACAAAAAGGCATGTTCTTGGCAGCAGGATGATTTTGACTTTTGATGAGAAAGAGACTGATTATCTAAGTGGGATTTTACAAAAATTTTTTTTGTGCCTGATTATCAAAAGCATGCAGAGGAATAGTGGATTCAGTGTCGACACTTTTCCGTCTGCTTTCCAGTGATCTCTGCATTATTTGCCTTGAGCAGATGTAAGCTGAACCCAAAGTATACCTTTCTTTGTCCCTCTTCTTTCCTCTCCCCTGACTGCTGGGAATCTTTTTCTTAAAATATGTACATATGCAGAACTGTGGCATCCTGATTTGTACAGATTTAAACCCTTTACCCCTCCAAAATCAGAAGGAGAGAATCCAGAAGTCTTGTGTTTCAGATCAGATATAGGTAGCTCATTGAGAATTCTTGCACCCAGCTAGGCAAGCCCTACGAGCTTGAGAGAAGGTAAGCATTAGGGTAAAGTGCAACAGCTTTGTGGAAGTCTTGATTTTCTGGATGACAAGCTGGGGAAAGCAGATTAGGGAAAATTCTGATACTTGTTTTCCTTTATTAGAGAGTTAAGGTGGACGTGTTCCCTATTTTAAAGCCCTGCATTTAGTGACTGTGGCTAATGTCCTCCTCAGGGCCAGCAGTAACACAGACATCTGCATGAGAAATATTAAACCTGCAGCCATTGTGTTTGGTGAGCTTCCCAGATGATAAGAAGATGCCTGCCTTTACTACTGATACTTGATCAGCGTCTTGACATCTTCTGGAGCAAGCCCATAAATTATTTTTTGTCCTTTTATTTCCTTCCTGTTGGTGTATCAGGACCCTTTCTAATTGCATCATAATGCGGTATGCAAGAAAAGGGTTTATTTGTCAATGGTTAGGGCTGTAGTAGCTTGTCTGACTAGGAAGGCTGTGAAAGCTTGCAGGCTTTTAGGTGTAACAGAAGAGTGAAGGAAGTGCTCAGCAGATAAGAGCACCTCTGAGTCACAGAATACAAGCTCAGCTGGATTTGAGAGCAAACACAAAAACCAGGACCAATTTGTGGGAAGAAGAGACCTCAGGAAAAATTAATTTAAGCAGCCAACAGGTAGCGTAGGAGTTGCTGCTTCACTTCTGCCTATACAGTCTTGATGGCAATTACTGTTAGTAATATAAAACAAATAAAGTTGCCCCATGAACAACCAGCTGGATTTGAAGGTGGGCCAGTGAGCTGCAGCTGATACTTCTAAACACCATCAAATACATGGGAAAAGCAGAATGCCTGGAGACTTGTTTAACCCTTTTAACAGGGATGTGAAAAGTCCTCACTTCTGCTGGAAGAGTTCGATTTTTGCCCACTGGCCCTGCTGATGGCCAGCTGTCATACCCAGTGCTGGTTTATTTTGCCAGTGGTTATATTTAGAGTGGCTCTCCACTGACTGAACATCGGCTCTTTTAGTATCAAATGGAAAGCCATTAACTAAGCTGCTTAATACTGCCATGTCTGGGTCGGGGAAAAGGAGAGGCTGAGTGTTAGCAAGATTTTCTGTGGATGGCCCAGATCTTATCACAGATGTTACACGTCAGTAATAGTAGTTTCCTTGGATTTTCATCACAATTAGATTGCAGTCTTGTCATTCTTGACCATTTGCTTTCTTGAATGTTCAAAGTTCACGTTTTTAAAGTTCATGGGGTAGATAAAGTAACTTTAAAGCAGGTAAGTAACACTGAAGGTTGTGTAGATGATGAAAGAAGATGGGAGATGCTAATGGTTCAACTGTATAAGGCGCCTGGGAGAAAATTCAAAGTTGGAACTTCTCAGGAGAGATGAGATTGTAAAAAAAGGAATTTCTTTGTGACAGAACAACTTGATATTTCCACAGGTAAACATGAAAAACAGGAGGCTTGTGCAGACTGTCAAATAAGTAATTTGTTGAAATGTCAGTAAGCTACTTCAGCGTAACTGTGTCGACCGAGTGAATTATGTTTCAGGAGCTGCCTTGCAAAAAGCAAACTCGGGAATAGGAGCCATTCAGTATCATGGAAAACAAATTGGAACTGTAAGAGTTGGGGAAAAAAAAGCATAATGCTCTAAGTGCACTGTGGATATGAAGTAACAGCCATACAGGAGCTCAGTATTGCAGCTTATTTATTATACTGTAAGCCTTTTTATTTGCAGAGGTATATCAGCAAGTTTCCTGTTGGAGCTGCAGTTTAAATCAGTTCTTTAAGTGGAAAGATATACAGTGGCAGACTGAATTTTGCTGATGTGATGATACAGTAGAAATTTCCAATCTGTGCCAATTTCAGTGTGAGGTTGAGGCAGACAGCATGTCTGCATTGACAAAACTGAGGTGTAGACAAATGACCCCGTGTCTTCATTGGCCTATTGATGGCAGTACTTGCCTAAGTAGTGCTTTGTGGTCAGTGTGCTCTGCCCATGCAGTCACTAGTGCTCATTAGAGCTCTAGCCTTGCTTTCAACTTCTTGGACTTCTTTCTGTAAGCGTTGTTGAAGGGCATTGCAGGTAAAGGCTGTGGCTTGGAAGCTGTTGGTGTGTGTGAGGCTGGATCTGTGCTGCAGAATACAGCTCTAAGTGGAGACCTTGAGGCACTAATAGAGACTGCAGCTTCAGACTGTGTGACATGGTGTGGCTTGGGGCAGTCAGTTGCTTTGATGTGTGTCAGCTACAGTCCAGCATTCCAATCCTGTGTCAGAATGCAGATCTTCAGGAGATACCCTTACATCCTTGTGAGACCTTCATAATTTAAAAAAAAGCAAGACAAAAAAGAATTAAATTGTTGATGCTAAGGTCTTCAACAAACACATCATTTTCTTTTGAACTGTAACCAGAACTGAACTTAGACTCAGTTGAGATGAAATAACTTAAGGAGTAGCTGCAGAAATGGAAAAAGTCTTTAGTTAGAATAGGCTCCAGCATTCAGCTGGGGAAACTGTTGAGATTTTGATTGAAACTGTAGTGTTTCTCTTCCTTATGTAAATCCTGCCTCTGGCCAAAGGGATCGTTTCCGCAGTCACCATGTGGTTTGTTCTCCAACATGCAGTGTACATGAACGTTGCTGTTTTCATCAGCTCAAAATTTCCCAATGTTTGTCTGCAACAAAGATGCTGCATCAGCTTCTTGCTCACTACAGCTGGGCAGGGAAGTGCCAAAACATTATTGAAAATAAAAACCAAAAGGCCGATGCAAATGTGGTGGTCAAACAGCTAAGAATGAAAAAAACACCTAAACCTTTTTTTGTCTTCACACCCCATTTTCTTATTTCTTTTCTCACTTTTCCTGTAGACTACCTGAGCTTTAATTCATAGATGTAGCAAGGACAGAAGCTTTGCTGCTGTGTAGAACTGAAATGTGTCATAAAGAAGGGTGTTTATTACTATTATCTGTCTAGTTGTGGGATCAGAAAGTGTTGGTAGCACTGAGTGACCTGATGTAGGTATCTGTGAAGTCCCTGTTGCAATAGAGAAGCCAAAAATTTCCTGCAGCCAATATGCCGTGGTTTTTGACTTGACCTGTGAAACCACAAACCTTCATTTGACAGTATAACTTCTAATTAAAAACTTGCTATTCACCCTGCTACTCTTGTCTTCCTGGAGTTTTTTGTAGTCTTGTTTTTAATAGCCTGGGTTATTGCAGCTTCTCCCAAGATTTTCACTAATGCCTAAGTGCTAAACACCTCCTTGATTTGAAAGGTGAGGCAGCAAGGAATTATAGTTTAGGGGTGTTTCTTTATAGTGAACATGCTGCACTGCATTTATATGCCTGCTGTGGCATGTCATCACATATTCCATAACTCAGTGTCACTTGCATCAGAGAGCTACAGTGCAGGCTGGGCTGTGTTTTATCTGTTGGCCACATCTCTCTGAGACTACAGACTAATGCTCCATCTCCATTTGAGGTAGGAGGGCAGTGGGAGCAAGATGAAGTGTCGCAGCAGTCCTCATGCTTAATCCAGTTCCCAGAAATGACAAAAGGCAATGTGCTATTTGATACATTTCATGCACAGTGGTCCCAACCACCAAGGCCTGGCCGCTTGCCAGTGAGGACCTGAGCAGGGCAGAGTTTCAGAATGTGCTTGGGGTGGTCATGAATGTCAAGTTTCTGATGCCTCTCTGAAATGAGATGTAGTAACAGCTGTGCATTCCTATCCCGCTGCAGAACAGGAGTGGGATTCATGTTCTGATTCATATTCATTTGCTAGAGGGAGCTTCTGATTGCCTTCCAGATGGTGGTCAACTGAGTCTTGCTTGGGTGTCTTGAGAAGTGTCTGTTATATCAGGAAGCTTCAGGAACTGGGAGTGAAGGAAGAGGGAGAGAAATAGTCAGCAGTCTTAGAAGAGCATTTTACCAGGAGGAGTGTGTTGGCTGTCTAAGGCAGTAGTTAATATAAAAGGTTATATTCAGGGGTGGGGAAGTCTGTTCCTAGTTCTTGGAACTGCTTGGTGATGATGGTACAGTAGTTATGTCAGCCTCTGCTTCAGCATTTCCATCTGCTCGATGGGATGCTGCTTGCGAGACATACTCAACTCGACAAA
The DNA here is from genome assembly GCA_013399915.1 of Illadopsis cleaveri. Classification (NCBI taxonomy): domain Eukaryota; kingdom Metazoa; phylum Chordata; class Aves; order Passeriformes; family Timaliidae; genus Illadopsis; species Illadopsis cleaveri. The sequence continues at coordinate 167,369 of VXBB01009307.1, read as the reverse complement.
ATTAAGTTCCTCTCATGCAGCCAGTTACCAGGGATTGTATTTTTCTACTGTAACTTTGTGTAGCCTGTATGCAGAAAAAGGGCGTTGGCATGAAAAAAGGAGTGAAAGACAGTAACGTCAAAATTTTGTGCTTTTGTTTCACATAATACATCATCACCACTACTTGTTTAAAAGCTTTTGAACATATTTTTATCTCTACAAGTAAGATCCTGTCATTCTTGCAGGAATTAATCTATTTCCCCTACCTTTAAAACTTGTAACAACCTGCTGATTCAGAAATGAGTATGTCCCTTGGCATCATGTTCCTTCATGGCTCTATCCTTTCCCTTCCTCAGGTCCTCAATCTAATTACTGTCAGTGCAACAGCTGCTGCCTCTGCACTGCTGAAATCTGTGTCTGTTCATTCCTGCGAGTTTCCTTCTCATTTCCAGGCTCAGCTGAGAGCTCTGCCTGTGTCTCCTGCTTTTGTCTCCTCCTAATTAATGACAATAAAGCATTTTGGTGTACAATTTGCATTAATAAGATGAAAACAAAAATTGCCCCACAAAAACACAAACAAGCACTGAAAAAAACCTGTGTTGTGTGAGACAGTGGCTCCTTTGGAGCCTTGTTTTGATAACCTTAGATTGGGAAAAAATCCTACTGTGCATCTTCATGTCTCACTGAACTCTTTCTTCAGTGAGTTAAGATCAGCTCCCTTTCCCGCCAGCTCATTGTTTGATCAGGAGCATGCAAGTGCCCAAGATGTAGGGCAACAAAGAGATGTTGTGTCTGTTCATGTAGCATAAGTATATATATAGGACAGGGCAGCATTGTCTGAAAATGTAATTAAATGTAATAAAAAAAAGGAGTGGCTGTGAAAAACATGCATGGATTATTCTAATCCTACTCCCTTCAGAACAAAGAACAAATGTGGCTGCTGCTACTCTAGTTGCAGCCTGTTCTTCTTAGCCTATAAACATACATGAGGAGAATCAAATCAATAGAAAGTAAATGTAAAATCACAAAATAATTACCAGTAATGTGTTTTAGGATGGCCTTCTCTAAGCTTGCCTTTTTTGCTCTTTGTCTGCACCAAAGCTCACATAAAAAGTATAATGTGAAAATAAGGNAAAAAAAAACCCAACAACTTGCAATTTCAGAATGTACAGCCAAACTGAAGTTACCAACACTGGGTGTGTGTACTGGTGCATCTGCGGAACTGAGGTCATTTCACTGATACTACTCAATATTGAACACTTGATTGTATGCAAGTAGCCATGGAGTTAACTACTCCATCTTCTACCCATTCCTACCCTACCATCAGTAGATGATGGTTTCCTCTGTTCATACATAAATAACTGACATAGTAGGAACATGCTGGAATTTGTAGGTGGCATGAGCATTTAGATTGTCTCCTTGTCAAGTTAAGAGCTGCTTTTGTTTTCATTTTCCTGAGGCAGAAAAAGAGAATATTGCCATTTGCCTGGGGTTTCTCAATGACATACGAGTCCCCAGGGCTGCAGCCCCACTCCTGTTTCTGGTAGAGACCCCATCACTCCCAGACAAGCATGGACAGCCCCCCACTCCTGCATCCCCTGCATTGTCCATCTCCATGTGTTAGTCTTGCATGTAGAGTCCATCCACTAGCAGGTCTTCCAGGTGACTTCCAAATTTGAGTCTCTCCAAAAGGTGGCCAGGACCACCCTGATCTGTCCAGAAGCCAATTCCACTCGTTGCCTGACTCCCAGGGACACATGCATACCTGTCTGCCAAGCCACCTAGCTTAGCTACCTGTTTAGCCAGCAAGTAGCTGCTGGTTTTATAGTTCCTAGCAATTACACACCCACTGCAGTTGCTGACACCACACATACATGGACTTCAAGACCTGTAATCCCACTCCAAAACCATTACCATCTACAGAAAAGTGAATAAGTAGGCTCACTGACCTTTGGATAACAATCATTCCCACACAGAGTGGAAAAAATAATTTTTTTATCATTTATATATTTTTAATGACTCTCATTCAAGAATTTTAAACTATTAGGTAGCTACAGAACCTCTTTGTGAGGTTATGACAGTGATGGATGCTTGACTTTCTGGTCATCTTTCCATTTATTTTTCTGTTAAGGTGTTTTCTGTAGTGCTTATCATCAGCGTATTTGTGTGCTTATATAAAGAAGATTCATGATGTGATGAACAACCTGACAGGGTTGATGATGACAATACTCATTAGTTTATTTATGAGCTACTACTTTTTTTGCTGTAACTGGTAAAATATAAGAGGGATGAAAAGGATGTGGGAACTCCAAAAATACCCTCTCTCTTAGGCTCTTTTTACCCAGCTGTTAGCTCGGCTCCAGTCCTTCGGTTTCCCCCATCTCTATCCGCATCTCTCTTTTTTTTCCCTCCTTCAATCTGCTGCAGCTGTTAGAATTTCATCATTGTCTCCAAATACCACGTTTCCCATTAGCAGCACAGCCCCCTCTGCTAAGGGGAATGTCATTTGTGTGCTTTGCATGTGTATTATTGTTAGATGGTCTGCAGTCAAAGCAATACTTACACCTTTGATTGCAGCAAGGGTCAATTCCTCAGTAAGAGGCACACATAAGATGCATAAATATTGAAGGATGAGGTTTGCAGACTTGCTGGTAGAAAGTGGTTAAGCCTTTTTGTTCTCATGCTCTGCTTTTCAGATATTTGCACTGTAGTTAGCCTTATCAGCATTTGATTTAACACTGGATGCCATGGTATTTATTCCTTTTGGCAGTTTTAGTGCCATGTCACTCACTGACTGTCACAGTTGTATCATATATTAGATGGCTTATCCTAAAAGACCATTTCAGGTGTGAAACCACTCCTCATTCTAATAAACTTTATCTATATATCTCGTGGGGGTTGGGGGGTGTTTCAGCTGATTTTTAGACTTGTGCACGTTTTGAATCAATGGCTTTTGTGAATTTCTTACTGCTTACTATCCTAATTTCTGCCTGATACCCATTTTGCATTTACTTGGCTTTGCACAAAAGCTCTGGTAGTGCCCTTGCTCTTTCCTTACAGTCCTCCATGATTAGAGTCTCTGATGGATTCCTGCAGGGCATGGCAGGGCATCTTAATTTGGACGTGGGGGTCAGCTTGGAGTTCTAAGTTACTCATAGTCTGGTTCTATCTTGCTCCCACAAAATGGCCTAAAATAGATGTTAATTAGTGTTTCTTTGCTACCCTCTGGTTCTCTTCAGGAGAGGTCTTAACTCTCCTCAGGCTGCAATGCCTGTAGATTTAACTTACTGGACCATTGGGAGGAGAAACTTATTCCAGGGAACAGAATAGGCCTTCAAGTCCAAATTGGTTGGTACCTTCACATACAGTCCACATGTGTGTATCTATGTGCCAAAATAAACCATGTGACCTGGAATGTATAGGATGAAGTCATGGAACATCTGTGCTCAGTGATGCAAACCTTCTATTTGCACACCTGAGCACTGAAAGCATCATGCCATCCTCATTTCTACATTGGATGCATATTGTGAATTCTGTTGTGCAAATACAACCTTATTTTGTGGAGTATAAGACAGTTTAAAGCAAAATACTTCTGACTGCACTTGTCATCTTCTATTCTTCCCTCTCAAAAAATGTCAAGGACATTTGCACAACACTGACAATTCTAGATATTTTTCTTTTTTTCTGTCATGTTTGCTTCATTAAATCCTTTGTAAAGGGATAGTAGATGCAACTCCTTTTGCAGTGTTCTCTGTATAATGAATGGGCTGAGGACACTTTCTAGTCCATCTGCCCCCAGCATATCCTGGTGCAGGGGGTTATTCCTCTTCAGGTGCAAAACTTTGCATTTCCTTTTGTCACTTTTCATGAGGTTCCCATAAGCCCATATTTCCAGCCTGTCAAAGTCCCTGTGAATGGTGGCATAACCATCTGGTGTATCAGCCAATCTTCTTGGTTTTTTATCATCTGCAAATTTGTCAAGGGGAGACAGTGACAGTGGCAAATAGAGCTTCACAAAATTCTCCTTTACTTTGGTAGCTCAAAGGAAAAGCAGGATCTTGTCAGGCCTAGGGAGAAAGAACTGGATGCAGTTTAACTCCATTGCATAAAGCTTAAAAAAGTTTTCCTCCACCTCAGGGCTCTTGGATTTCTCTGCTGATGAGGACTGTATGTGACCTTTCTATGTTTTAATTATTCAGGATGGATGTCCTACACTAGAGAGTGCCTGCTAATAAAAAGTCTGGAATAAATGCTTCAAATGACTGCTTTTGATGCGTTCTTTGGATCCTGTAAGTCAAGGAGATCCTAGTTGGAGATCCTTAGGAGACTCTAGGAAGCCTTGAAGGGCTGCAGGTGTTATCTCCCAGTGCTCAGCACACTTTGAGTTAAAGAAAATGTGATTTTTTTGTAAATAAATATAGATTCATGACTATCTTGGATGGACCTTTCTGTTTCTTACTTTTGCTAGTCAGGAGGGACCTGCTCTCTTCAGGAGTCTGCAACTTGTTGGCCCCGTGGCTTTGATATGCTCCATGCAGGACAGAATGTCCAGCTCTCCTCCACCTGATGTTGAATGCTGCTGGTTGAAAATCGTATCCGCTATGGCTAATGCTCACAGTAAGCAGTACTAAAAGTGCCTTTTTACCTTGTGTTTATTGACCTGGGGGTTCTAGGGAGATCACTTTAAACAGCACGTTTCAACTCTGCAAACCCTGGTCTGAAAACAGGTGTTGAAAACTGATTGCCAACTTGCTTTGGGGATGTGGACTTAATTGGTTCATTCTGCTAACAATGTTTTTAATAGACTTATCTCTTACAAGTCTCATCAAGTCCGCTTTGCTTTCTCCTGCCAAATAAATATTCCCTAATAATCCCCAAATCTCTTCCTTCATCTTCATTATTTATTTGCTTGTTTAATAAATAATTTTTTTTTTCTCCCAGAAGCCTAAACTGACTTACATGTGAGCTGCTCCTTGGCTGAACCACATAGCAGTTGCTGTATGGTGTCCTGTATTTGTCAGTGTCTTCTGAAAAACTGCTGGTACTCCAGAAAATCAGGGCTATGTAGTGATGTTCCTGAGGCACGTGGAGGTGCCTTGGGGGAATAATAATGAAACAGGTCTTGGATGTCTCTGCTATGCTAAAGCAATAGGGAAGCGGTTAGTTCTGGGCTTCCAGTGTTGTACTGAGCTTCTCTTCTTCCATCCTTAAAAATTCTCAATGAATTCGGAAAATGCTTGAATTACATTAAAAAAGCCCCATAGTGATAGGGATCTTCTTAGGCATTTGCAGGATTATGGGCTGGATCTCCTATAGAACCAACCCCACACTGCAGGTGCCTTCCTGCTTGAGAGTAAGACATAAGCAACTAGTAAGTGATACATTTAAACTGTTACCTAAGCAGACTGCATAATTGCTTCATAAACAATCTGAATAAACATTTTAAATGATGTTATTTTAAAATTCAGTTGATCTAATTTATTTTCCACGAGTGTGTCTTTAGAATAGAATAGACTATTTCAGCTGTAAATTTATTTCAGATAAACTTCTGCTCTGTCAGCATCCTAATGGAGGAATTGCACACATGATCTGCAGCACCTTTCCCAAGGAAAGGAAAGGAAGGAAATGCAGATTTGCAGATTTTGTCCATGTCACTCACTTACAAATAGGTCCCTGCAGAATAATAAAGCTTCAGTGTCATTGACTTTTTTCTTTTTTTTTAGCTAAATAGTCACAGGCTTCACGTAGTATAAGGTCCCCCTAGCTGGGTACCATTTTAGGAGAGCTCTGTATTTTATTACATGTTTCTAACTGCTGGTTCAAATTTCTAAAGTAGGATTTTTCTGATTACAAGCTAAAGTTTGAATTTCCAGCCCCACTGAATCCCCCTCCAAATCTGCTGACTCCGCCAGGCAGACTGATGTTTTAGTGGATTTATTAATGTTCAAGCTACATTCTTACCATTCTTTTCTCACAGGAAAATATCTGTAAATAACTCTGTCTAAAATTTCTTACTCTGCCGGGTTTCCTGTCACTCTCAGGAACTTTAGTGCCTCCTTTATTTTGAGTGTTAGTGTATCTTCAGGAATAACCGAGGGTATGATGATGGATCAGTGCCATTTGGGTAAAGAAGCATATGTTGAAATGTGCTTTTCCTACCTTGTTTTAAAGGTACATAGTATCACTTTATCCTTGCATGTATTAAGGGAGATTTTGATTTCTAGGTTTTAATCTTAAAGTAGGATTATTGTAACACTAGTTTCTTCCTTTGTTTCCTGCATGAGTCCTTGGTTGTATTAAGGTTTAGTGATTGAATCTCACCCCAAAGCCTTTCTCCTCCCCACCCCCCCAATTCTAAAGTTTTCAACCACAAGAGCCAGTATCAAAAATTACGTTTATTGTATCAAGAACAAGGAGTCCAGTTTAACTCCAAATTGCAGAGCTGTTACTGAGTATAAAAGCTAGTTGTAACCTTGAAATTGAATTTAAAGTTTTCTTCCCCTTCACAACAATTGCAAAAATTTATTTAGTCTCATTTCAAGTCTTTTATCTCATCCCCAAAACCACTCTGTAGTTTCTTTTGATTCAAAATAGATGTACTAATGAATTCTTTCAATAGAGCTATGTTTAGGCAAACATTTTTGAACTTTTGCACGTACAAAATAAAGACTTGAATATATTTCCCTTTTTCTAATACTAAAAGGTTTTGTAACAAAATTGTAGATAATTGGCAGTTATACAAATTAACCTGAAGTGTGAATTTCAGAACTTGAAAGCAGTCAAATTTCAAAAGTTAGTCAGTATTGGACCAACACCAATCCTTGTTTCACTTCAGAGGTGAGGTTTCCATATTTTTCTGAAGAGTTCTTACGACACTTTGCCTCAAAAAGCCCCAAATCATCTATTTGCTGTCCAGTTTCAAAAACTCAGCAGAACATCTGAGAAGTGCTAGATGGCTCACATTCATCAGGGTCATTATCTTGAACACCTGCTGTCTTTTTGTGACTTTTCAGTCCTCCTAAGGATTCCTGTGGGAGTCAGTCAGCAAACTCGTGAGGACCTTCTACAGCACTGTGCTGAGGCAAAGACAAAATGGGTTAAAGAGGGTTAAACAGTGCCCTGGTTTGAGAGAATTCCGTTGCTCCAGGTTTTAGGTGCAGTGTGTCAGTGTTCTGGCTTGTGTCAGGAGCGTGGTTGGAGCACGAGTGTAGGAAGCTGTGCATTATCTGTGCTTTGAGCATGTGAGGAGTCTCTTCTTTCCCCACAGCTGAGTGCCTGAGCTGGATGAAAGCTTTACCACATTCCTCTGCTGTTAAGAGTGGAACTTTCTGTGTTGAAAGGGTGGGATACCTGTAGCTGATGGAAGCCCCGAGCATGGAAAGCCGTGGTCTTCTTACAAACGCCACCTTGGGAATTTCAGGATCTTTAGGTTTTCTGCTTTCAGTAGAGAAGCCTGAAGGTTAGTCAGCTCTATGTGGAGGGGAATGTGTTGTAATTGTACACTCTCCTGTAGCAGGTAGGCAATTATATGCAAGAATGACACAGTAATAAGAACTACAAGCACGAGATGTTTTAAGGTAGGATCTTGTTGCTCTGGTTGGCTGGCAGTTTGGACTTAATTGGAACTTATTTTATTATTCTGATAATTTATATTGAATTTAAATGCATCGTGCTGGCTGATAGGAGTATATTAAATGTAGCAAATCTTCTGCTGGGTAGTCTATAATACAAGGCATTTTCAAGAGCTGGCAGGCTTTGTACAGGCCAAATTATCATGCAAAACGTCTGAGAGCATATGATTTATGCCAAAGGTGCTGTAAGATTGCATAAATTTAAGACTTTTATTCTCAACTATTGCATTCATACACTAAAATAATTATAGGGTGCTGACGATGCAGCACCATTTAAGAAAATGAACGACTTAATTTTACTTAAGTCTATTGTTAAAGATAAAACTATGCTACTGTATTAAAAAAAAAGAAAAGAAAAACCCTGCACAAGATGATGAAGTGCTGTCAAGTCACACATCATAACACTGCAACTGGGAGTTGCTGTCTGTGGAGGAACTGTATTGGTTTTAGATCCTTTATTTTAAAGTGTCCTTATTTTATCAAAGATTTCATACAAATGTTAAATTTGGTGAGACCTCCATTGCTGTTAACCTTTCATATTGACTGTCTAAGAGCATGGCCAGCAGTTGGATCTGAACTGACTCACTGCTAAACCTGCTATAATTATTTATAATCATAGTCTGTGAGTGGGGGTGGGGATATCATTATTTCTGGCACTAAGATGCTCAGAAGTAGGAAATTACTAGGTTTTGTGTGTACACATAGTACCACAGCGGTACCACCTGATGGTTGGCACTTGGGTGTGACCTACAGCATCAAGCTGAACCCAAGACTGTCTGCTTGCCCATGTCCTGTTTGGAAACCAGCTTCCTCTGTGTTTGGGCATTGTTTGTGCTATAGGAATCCAGACTATCTTCTGGTTGACTGTAGGAGAGCTTGTCTGTCCACTGAGGCCTGGGGTTTGTGAGGCCTGCAGGGGAGAGAGGAACTTGACAGGCTGTTGGCACAGAAACAGTCACTTCTCTTGTCCTCACCGTTAAAAACAGGTTGGCTTTTCCAGCAAAGTACTTGGCTTTCCTTACCTAACTGACCAGATGAAAAATATGAGTAAACTATGAAAAAGACTTAAGGAAAAAAAGATTAAAAATTCCCCACCAAGTTACATCTGTTGTTAAGAGCAGGCTGAAGAGGTAACTGAACCAAAGAGCTTGGACAGGCAGTGACAGGACGAAGAAATGATGCTGAGACATGGCCCATGTCAAGCCCAAGTGTGACAAACTGAGAAGCAGCAGCCATCACTCAGCAGTTCTTCCTTGTGCAGTGCTGTGGCTTGTCAGGTCCTAATCCTCATTGGTTACCTATTAGTAGCCTACAGCTGTGTGGCACTTTGATATAGGTAAGGCTGGGTTTGGTGTCCCAAGTGGATGCAATGGAGCTGGAGAGGAAGAAGTGTAGGGAAGGATGGATGGATGTACAGATGTTTTGCTGTACCATTTCTTGACCCCCTATATGACTCCCTTACATACGGATCATGAGAGCAAATTCAGTGTTAACAAGACAAGTTTGCAGTGCATCACAAGCAGTTGCTGCTTCAGCTGCTTCTCACTCACCATCAACATTGAAATGGGAAAAAGTGCAGTGGGAGAGAAATAATAGATAAATAGCTGATGCTATCTACTAGCAGTTCTTTCCAGGTCAGCGTGACGCTGACAATCCAAGTCCTAGTTGTGCTAGAAATTTTTGATAAGAGCTCAGACATTTAATATTTGAGGTGACCTTCCTAGTTTGTGATAGATGGATCTTAATTTTTTTTTTTTCTTCTCATCAATCCTCTGGTTTTATTTATCGTATTTCCAATTCTGAGCACTCTAATATTATTCTTTTTTTTTTTCAAGTAAACTTAAAGTATTTATCTGGAGCAGTATTTATCTGCCAGAACAGAGTGGTGTTGATATAAACTGATACACTGGTGCTGTGTTTTCCCAGCCTTCCAGAAAATTGCTGGTCAGCAATACCTACTGTGAAATATATAGTCTTCAGGTGATATAAGTGAGGTGTGTGAACTTAAAGGCTTTTGTGGAACTGTGCTGGATCTTTCTAAGATAAATTTAATTCCAACTCTGATAAAACAAGTGAAAGAACTGCAAAAAGCTTGACAGTTGCAAGAGAGTGACCTATAGTAGAGTGACCTCTAAAGAAGGAAGAATGAGCACTTTTTTTTCTCTCATTTGTGCTGCTTAAAGAAAGCTTGGAAGATTATTTCCATGTTTCTGCCACTTTTAACAATAGAAACTCAGATCTGGCTAAAGATCAAAAGATGTTTTCAGTAATTGGAGAGTAGTGGCATCACAACTTTCAAATAAATTTTGAAATAAATTATTATTTGAAGATCCATATTTTTTTTTAATGTTATTCAAGCACTTTCTGAATTCATTGAGAATTTTTAAGGATGGAAGAACCACAAGTGTACAGCAGAATTGCCTATTTTCAGAATACAGTGAAAAGCGAACTGTATCATTCTGCTATATTAAACACATCCAAAAGTCCAAAACATGTTGAGAAAAATGCCTTTTTTTTTTTGTAGTACCGTTTTAAATTCCCAATTTTATGATAAGTTAAATAAAATGGAACTTATCTGGATTAATCATTTTCCCCCCATCATTAATTTAGTTGTTATTCTCTGGGGAAAAATAGGTTTGGTGTTAGCTTAGATGTTAGTTTTGGCTGGGAGAGTGGGAAATAGGAAAGTGGTTTTACTGCTTCTCATCATATATTGAATGGTCCACTGATCAAGAATTTCAATTTCCATGTATTTTGCATTATGTTAAAACCTCAAAACTACTTATTAGCTGGTGTAATATTTAATTTAGGATTATGTAAAATCGGATGTGGTTTGAAATCTGGAAATGAGTTAAAACTGTAAAAATTTGTTATATGGTTATATAAGGCTACATTAATTGTGCTGGAGGCTTAAAGAATAATGTTTCTAAAAACATGCTTTGCATTTAAAATTAGCATTAGGGCAAAGAATCTGTTATATGTCGAAGTTTATTTGTTAGTTACTGTGTTGAAGTATAAAAATTGAACTTTTCACTGTGTTTCAAGGTTTGGGGTATTTTTAGTTAGGAGGAAATATTTTTTTTTTCTGTTAGTCTACAGCTTCGTGTGAAGTTGTGTTGGGGTTTAGCCCCAATCATCAACTAAGTCCCATGCAGCAGCTTCCTCCCTGTGGGATGCTGAAGAGGATGGGAAGTGTAAAAGACAGAAAACTCATGGGTTGAGATAAAGACAGTTTAATAGGGAAAGCAAAATCTGAGCACTTGAACAAAGCAAAACAAGGAATCATTCACCACTCCCATGGGCAGGCAGGTCTTCAGCCATCTGCCGGACAGTGAGGCTCCATCACAAGTAATGGCGACCTGGGAAGACAAATGCCATCACTCTGAATATTCCCCTCTTCTTTCTTCTTCCCCGAGCTCTACATACTATCAGGACATCATATGGTCTGGGAGATTCCTTAGGTCAGTTGGGGTCAGCTGTCCTGGCTGTGTCCCCTCCCAACTTCTTGTGCACTCACAGCCCACCACACTCAGCTTTGGGGTCAGTGAGGAGCAGAAAGAGTCTTAATGCTGTGCAAGCACTACTTAGCAATTAAACAAAAACAACAAAAAACTCTGTTATCAGCACTGTTTCCAGCACAAATCCCATACCAGCCCCACACCAGCTCCTGTGAAGAAAATTAACTGTACCCCAGCCAAAACCAGCACAGGTGGTGATGAAACTGAATTAGTTGTTTAAGCTGCAGTGAGAACAGTAGCTTCTCAGAAAATACTGCTGCTGTCAAAGGTGGTATCACCCAGTTCTAGTCTACACTTCTTTTAACAGCAAACCTGGAATACTTGAACATGTCTGTCTAATTAAAAATATTTTAATAGCATGGCAATTTTTAGATCTTAGAAGTTGTCTTAACTTGGAATTTTTAGTAATTTCATTTGAGGTGAAAATATACCTTAAACTTGCAGATGTATCTGGTTATCTGATTTACTTAAAGCACTGAGAGACAAGGCAGTCATTGTTCATAACCAGAATGGGTTCACATGGGGAAAGTCCTGCTTAACCAACTTAACTTCCTTTTATGACAAGGTCACCCACCTAGTTGACCAAAGACAGTTTTGTTTTGTTTTGTAATTTTATCAAAGCTTTAGGTACTGTTTCTCACAGTGTCTTTCTGGATAAACTGTTCATCCCACATGTAGACAAGTTTATAGGACGTGGAGCGAGCATAGGGCTGTTGGGTGGGGCACAAGGGGTTATAGTAAATGGGGTTGCATCAGCCTGGCAGTCAGTCACCAGTAGAGTTCCCCAGGAGTCAGTTTTAGGGCCAGTGCTCTTTCACGTCTTCATAAATTATCTGGACACTGAAATCAGATGTACCTTAAGAATGTTTGCTGATGAGGAGGAGGTGTGGGCACCCTCAAGAGCAGAGAAGCCTTATAGGGAGATCTGGATAGCCTGGAGAGTTGGACAGTCAGCAGCCATATGAAATTTAGCAAGGGAAAGTGCTACATTCTCCACCTGGGATGGGACAATACTGATTGTCTTTCTGGTCACCAGTGACAGGACGCAATGAAATGAAATGACATGAAATGAAATGAAGCTACATTAGGGGAAGTTCACCTTGGTTGTTAGGAACAGGTCCTGCATGGAAAAGGTGGAAAGTCACAGGAGCAGGCTCCCCAGGGAAGTGGTCACAGCATCAGACCTGTCAGAGTTAAGGAGCAGCTGGCTAAAGCTCTTAGTCATAGGGTCTAGTTTTAGGCAGTCCTGTGAGGAGCAGGGTGTTTGACTTGCTGATCCTTATAGGTCCCTTCCAACTTGAGATATTCTGTGGCTCATTCTTTTACGTACTATGTGGAAAATTACAAGGCTCTTATTTAAAATGCAGCAACCACCTGCCAAATTGTTAGCAGAATTTTATTCATTTGCCTTTTGTTACTATGCACACCTTTGCTTTTTTTGGGTTTTGATTTTAAAATGTGACTGCATTCAACCTTTTGTATTTGAAAGATGAACAAAAATTCAGGATAATGTTAACTCCTGCAAGGTCTGATGTAAAAGTGCTGAAATGTACTCTTTAGCTGCGCTGTGAGGCTTTTGGAGAGGCTGGTTTCCCATTAGGGTTTCAGTTTCAGAATGGAAAAGACACGTGAAGCAAGCAGTCCCTGCATTGCCGTGCTGCAGCAGAATCCCATAATGTGAGGTATCTGCCTGTAATTCAAAACTTCGAGAGGGATCCAGCTGAAGCAACAAAGGTCCCACTTTTGGCATTTGTGCAGCAGCTGCCTGGGCATTGTGCCATTCATCAGAGGCAATACACATTCCCTCTCAATCCTGCTGTGATTCCCTTCCTCCCTCCTGTTTCAAATTCTTTCATAGAGCTGAGCAGCGTGAACTTTCATCAGAGGAGGTGAAAGTGGTGTTGCTCATTCTGAACATGCTGGGATTGTTTTCCCAAGTTCAAGTCCCACTGAAGGTTTATTCCTGTTTTTCTCCTCACATTTGCTCCCTCTTAGCCCTAGAGTTGACTTGCTCTTTGGTGTAGTTACATGAAAAATGCTAAGAGCCTTTTCCAGGCAAAGAAAATTAATGTCCTTCTATACTGAGCTGTACTGCATTCCCAGTAATCCGGTTATGTTCGGTCCTTTGCAAATGGAGACCATAAAGGACAAGCAGCTTTGATCCATCTCAGTTACAATTGCTATGATATCCCATCCTTGGAGTCAATGTGGGGTTTTTTTCAGCAACAGTCTGTATAGTTTCTGAATGTGGAACTTAATTTTCATTGTTACATGATATAAATGATGGCTGGGGAGATTTTTATTACATCATTTTGTAAGAAGCTGTAGCTAAAAACATAAATATCATCTATCTGTCTTCTGGAAAAAAAAATTGAAGTAAACCCAAAACTTTGTCATCATGAAATAAACCTAAGGAACCTCTGCACAAGAGCAGCTGTGAAAGGGAATACTGGATGGGTGGTCTCTCCATCAGGGAATCTCTCTCTCTCAGTCTCTCCTCCACCTCCCCACCCCTTGCTCATGCAAGCAGTCTGGTGAGCATTTAGATGAGGTCCTACGGGATAAACCAACTTTCTATTTTAATATATTTTGTGGTAAGATTGTTGTGTTTAAAGCTTGCTTCAGCTGTATCCCATGTGATCTTGTTGGCCGTGTACTGGAGTAAGAGACTGCTGTGATAAAATAGATGTGGAAGTAATGCTGACTATGAGCAACACTGAACCATGGTGGTTGAAAGAGCCTCTTATAGTCATCCCTGCCCAAGAGAAGATTCCACACACAGAACCATAAAGATAGTGCTCTGAATTGCTCTTAAACCCCTCAAGTTGCAGAGCAATTCAGCTTGTCTTTTGACCTTCCCCTTAAACCTATCCTTTCACGATGTTCAACGGAAAAAATTCCAGGAGGACAGATGACATGTATGTAATAATAATCTATAACAATTTCTCCATGTCCATATTACTGGTAGCACCCAGCCCAGGTGATAAGGTATGAAAGCTGTTGCCAGCTGATAACTTTCTGGTGGGCTGTGAGAAATGAGCTCCCAACCAGGACTTAGAGAGTAGAGACTCACTGTGGAGGAGAAATGCAGTTTTGCTGCCTGGTACCTATTTGCAGTGTCAGCAGAGGTGCTGATGCAGAAAGAGACCCAGGAGGCTGAATTCCTTTGGACTTACGTGGCCCAAAAATAACCGTGTGTGTTTCAGAGAGGACTGTAATGGACTACAAATAGACTTTGTATAAACACTTCAATTTTGTTTTCATATACCAAGGTGTTCAAAGCAAATATATTATTAAGAATAAACTATACTGGGTTTACTTACTAAGTAGGAAAGAAAAAGTAATACTGAGACTGCCAAATTTTAGCACTGACAAGAAGCTAAAGGCAAAGGGAGCTTGCGGTGGCTGCTGTGACACCAGGGAAAAGACAGCCTTGGCACAGGCTGCCTGAGATAGGTGCAGAGCCTCCAGCCATGGAGGCTTTTGGGAACATGTATTGTGCAACCTACTTAGATGGAGAGCACAGCCCTGGACAGTTGAGTAGGTGTTTCTGCAATTATTGTGAGCTCTAGCAGACGTGAAATGTTTCCCACAGAACTGTGAGAGGTATTCTTTTTTTTTTTCCCGCTGCTGGTCTCTTGGGAAGCAGTTACAGGCCATCTCTTCTGTTTGCCAGCTGTGGCTGTAGCGTGAAGCATCTGGCAGAGCTGGAAATGGGATACAGCTTCCTGCTGAGCAGATGTCTGTATATGTTGATACTGCTTTTGGAGGGATGGGTGTACTAAATGACTGATTGAGCTTTGCTTGGCTGTGAGTTTGGTGCCGTGAAAGTTAAGGCAACAATGGGATTAAGGTGCATGACTTGTTGATTGCCTTATGTGGATTCAGTGTGAAGCCACTTTTCCAGTTCCCTAACATGCCATCCCATTGTCTTCAAGGGGAGTGTGCTGCACCATGCAGACAAGGAGCACCTGTTTCGCTTTCTCCTCTTTGTTCAGTTGCAGTTAATGTGTGCTATTCAAACACTGCTCTGAGGACAGCCTGCAGTGACATTACTGTGATGATATTGCAGTGCTTCATAAAATTTTAGGACTTAATTTTTTAGAGCACCTGGTCAAGGGAAAGTGAAGGGTTGCCATTTCTCCATTATAATGCATGGGAGTTGGACACAGTGAAGTTCAGAAAGCTTTTTTAATTTCTGGCTGCCCAGTTTTTCACCCTGTATTTTTTCAGGACCCTGTATTTTTGTGTTAAATAACAGCCTGTGTTTATGGTGCAGGTCCCACTGTAATTTTAGGTGCATGGCCATTCTGCCAGCAGAGCAACCTTGGTCTGAAGAAAAACAACTAACATCCAAGGAATGTGATTAGTAGGAACATGATGACGTGAGGAATTTTGCTATGCATTGCAAAAAAACCCCCTGTGGTAAATGCAAGGATCATGTTGGATTTCAAGGACAGGAGTTGACCAGCTTGACATTCAGAATACTGTTCCTGGGCTCCTCTCTTGCAGGACCTGTATCCTCAAGTGTTAAATGATTAGGTCTTTCCATAAAGAAAGCAACTTCTAACTGTGAATTATTTCCTTAAATACTTCCAATTTTCCATGGCGGTGTTCACCTGGACTTGTGTTCTTGCATGCACATGAGCAAGAGTATATGGAGAAAGTGCAAGTTATTCATTAATGTTCTAACATCCTGTTCTGATCAGAGCTGAGATCTCTAGGCTTCAAATGTGAAAGACCATATCAAATGATGAGAACAGCAGGTCCTTATATGGGCAGCATGATTGCCATTTTCGGCAAATGGAAATGGAAAGCTGCAGTTCTGTTGTCAGTAGAGTGGGAGAACTGGGATGAAGATATACCAGTGTTCCTATGATGCATGTACAGCCTGAATGATCATAACTCATTCAAGAATATGACCTTCAAAATTTGACTATGCAAGGTTTGTTTTGCTTCATTTTAGTTTTTGTCCTGGTTTAGGGCAAATTTGGGAGGAAACCTCCAAATGAGGTCCCTTCAGAAAGCAAACCCAAGTGGCCCCTCCCCAAACTGGTCCAGGAGAAAAGTTTCCTTAGAGAAAAGTGGAAAAAACTGTTCATTCAACAAGCAAAGTGTTCACAAGCACAAAAAAATGAATAATATGAAACAACAAAACCTGTTGCCATTCTGAAGAGAGGTAGCAAAACTGACAAAGTCCTTGCCATGAGTGTAGCTCAGCTCTCCCAGTCTCTTATCAGTCCCTCCGGTGCTGGAAAATGCCATCCTGGGCCCCAGTGGGCTGCAGGCATGAGCTCCGGTGCTTTTCTGGGTTTTCAGTCGAGAGCAGGTTTAAACAATTCCATGAAAAAGGAAAAAACCAGTCCAGGGAACTTCTGTGTCTCAGCTAGCTAAAAACCATCTAAAAGCAAAGGAGATCTCTGTCCCACTGTCTATCCTTGCTGCAGACAACACAGTCCAGAAGCAGAATGTAGAGCAGTGAGTGCAGGTTCTGAAAACAAACTCGGTGCTTCCCTTTCTCCCCGCTTCGCTCTCGGAACCAGTCTTAAAGGTACAGAACACAATATCCAACAGAAACAGAATAGATGACTGGGGATACAACCATCATAATGTCAACCCAGGATAGTTTTGTAGGAGGGCTACATGTAGGAATAGGTTTTTTAAAATGTGATCACCTCAGAATCTGTAACTCCTGTCAATGTATATTGAGATAAGTTCTCTTTGTGAAAGAGCTGTAGAGTGCTGATTGCCATTGCATACTGGAAGTAAGGCTGTTCAGCTCTGAGATCTCTTCAGAATCTGAGGCTAAACCAGGAGCTTTAGTGGTATTTGCGCTTCCGTCTTGAAAAATTAATGGACATTCTCCACTGTAGCTATTTTTTTAAAATTAATTTTCTC
Source organism: Illadopsis cleaveri (assembly GCA_013399915.1). Lineage (NCBI taxonomy): Eukaryota > Metazoa > Chordata > Aves > Passeriformes > Timaliidae > Illadopsis > Illadopsis cleaveri. The sequence continues at coordinate 150,343 of VXBB01009307.1, read as the reverse complement.
TGTGACCTTTTTTTCTGATATTTTATATGCTGTGTCTTTCAGTCTAAGGCTGTGAGGTGCCTTCCAGACTCCCTTATGAAATTTCAGGACCTACCTTAATGTTTCCTTTCCTCTTTTAGACTAAAGTGCTTGTTCATTCTGTCCCCTTCCTCCCCACCCCCACTGCCCCGGTTTCCCACTGCTGTCTCAGGATGCAGTGCTCCTGGTGCTTTGATATGCTTGGGCTTACACTTTCTATTTGAGCTGAGCTCCCTGTCATGGGATAGTTACAGGCCGCATTCCTGTGCTGGAAATAGATACTTTTTGCATAACCTGCTTCCTTATACCCTTTAGCATCTAAGGCCTCTGGTGAAGCACTGTCTCCACTACCATAGATGGAGCAGCATGGGAATCGTCAGAAGGTGAGAAAGGTGACGGGGGGAATGGAAAAGCTGTTAGGATTCTAAGGGGTTGAAGTTCAGAGTGTCTGTTGGTTGTGAGATAACTTCACTGTATTATTATTTTTATTTAAACTAAATAACAGAACCCATCTTTTTCTTATTAGATACAGATATAGAAAAACCCCAAATACCTTATGAGAGTGACTTAATGCACAAGCACTTATAATCTCATTATTCTCTTCTGTTCCCTTAAGAGGAAATTATTCAGCAAGTTCTGCTTCCAATTTTGCCAAAAGATGTCTTCTCAAGGCCTGTGCAGCAAAACTGAAATACTGCTCAGATTATGTTCAGTCATCAGTTGTCTGTTGAACTGCTGTTTTCTTCCTCATCAGAAAAATAAAGAAACTTAAAGCGTCAATTTTTTTTATAAAAGGTTGCTCTCAATTTCAGGATTTTATATATTAGGCAAGGGCTGCCTTGTAAACACAAATTTGTGTAGTTCTGAGCTCATTTTTGTCTGTGGTTCTGTCAACAGCTATAAATGATTTCGGGAAAGTCACTTTTCTCATATGGGTATCTGCTTCCAGTCTTTAAAATAGCACTTCCTTTGTCTCTTAGCATTCCAGCTCTTTGCTGCAGGGACAGCGTCAAGTGACACGGTCCAGTTGTTGGATGAGGCTCTACTTGAATCTTGACAAACCTAAATTCAGCTTCCTGCTCCTGCCAAAGTTTCCTGTGAGAGCTCTGGCAATTTACTTGACATCTCTCTGCTACCCATGAAATGGGAGGGATAATAGGCAGTGTCATGCTGCACAAAAAATATCCAGGAGGTGCATCTTCCAGAATGGACACATTTAGGCTGTGGTTATGCAGCTTTTAAAACTGACCTCAAATTGGGATTGCTGTGATCCAGCCCTTTTTCCCTGAGTGTGCTTTCCTCTGTGGGCTAGTACCTTCTGGAGCTGCCCTGGTGCATTTTTTCACAGGGATAGTTTGTGGTCAGCTCAATTTCTTGAAGGGTCTCATTGAATAGATACAAATACCAACACCTGGGAAGGGTAGGATGCTGCAGGGAGTGAGGAGACCAGAGGAACTCAGGACTTTAGATTTGCAATGGCTTTAAGTTGCCAAAACACTGCAACCTAGAAATAGACTGCAGACATAAGATGTGGAATAAATAGCTATGTACAGGACAGGACAGAGACACCTTGTTCTCCACAGGCTTGGTATGTGGGTCCTCTTTGCTTGAAAGCTGGTACAGAGTGGTATCTTAAAATAAGATTCTAGAGTTTTCTCCAGTCTACCCTGATTATGTTGAGAAATGCTCATCCTCCATCCACAATCTATACTTCACTCAGTCCCAGTGTTTCTTGTTCTTGAATGTACCTCCCTGTGCTAAGTCTCCTCCAGTTGCTCTGCTCTTCAGTTCATAGTGTTTGTCGCTGATCTCCAAAGTGGTTCTTCCTTTGCCTTAGGCCTTTTCTCTTGCAGGGAAAACTCAATTCTCTTTCATGTTGTTCTTAATATGTAGGAGGTCACTTCCCCTTCTCTCTTTCTTTTCCAAGGTAATACAGGAGGGTAGGTTTAGATTAGATATAAAGAAGATATTCTTTAATGTGAGGATGATGTGAGGCACTGGCACAGGTTGCCCAGAGGAGCTGTGGAAGTCCCATCCCTGGAATTGTTCAAGGCCAGGTTGGATGGGGCTTTGAGCAACCTGGTATAGTGCAAGTTGTCTCTGCCCGTGACAGAGGGTGAAAGTAGATGATCTTTAATGTCCCTTCCAACGCAAACCATTTTGTCATTATATGAAGTGCAACCCCCACCACCAAACAAAAAATCGCAACAGGAAGGGAGGAATTGAAAATACTTGATTTGACTTGGTTTTTGAAGCTTTGTAGCAAGTCTTTCTAAAAGCATGGGAAAGTGTGTTGATAAGGCAGTGCCTCGCTGAAGAGTACATAGTTCCAAAATACATCTTATAAGGAACAAATCGCTGGAAAAAATAACTCTGGGGTTGTACATTTATTTCTTTAGTGTCCCTGCTGGCAGCAGACAGCAAAATACTTTTATTCATACCTAATGTTATTAATTTATATGTAATATACGTGTGTATATATATACACACACCATAACTTCAGTGTAAGACGGGATATGAATTTTTATGAGCAAGTTCTAAATTTTAAAGTCTGTGCTTAACAAAAGACTTAGATTATTTTTATCAAGTTGCAGGATGTTCATAATAACCTGTATACCCTGCCCCTGTTTCCCTGGATTGATTCTGTGGGAGAAGTAAGTGCAGTGGTTAAGCACAGTGCAGCCTTGGATTCATTCGTGCCACATTTCAGAGGGTAATGTTAGGTTATGTGATAAAAGGGTCATAAACATAAAAGTGCAGAGGATGAGAGAACCCAACCAACCCAAAGTAGTGCAAAGACCCAAAGACTAAATGACTTCTCCCAGACTGTCACAGGAGAAGGGTCAGCCTGTGGTGAGGGTGTAAAACCTGTCAAGAGGAGTCAACATGAGAGGCTGGTCAGTTCGTTTGCAATCATCCCTGGCATGAAATTTCTCAGGAACAAGTGCCAGATCCTGCACCTGGGATGGAGTAACTGCAGGCACAAGTACAAACTGTGACAGGAGTGTCTGGGGAGTGCCCTGCAGGGAGGGCCCTGGGGGTGCTGGTGGCAGCAGCTCAGTGAGAGTCAGCAGGGTGTGCCCGGGCAGCCCAGAGGGCACAAACCGTGTCCTGGGGGATCAAACACGGCAGCACAGCCGGGCAGAGCAGAGCGGGGATCATCGGCTGTGCTCAGCGCGGCTGCGACCTCACCCGGAGTGCCGGGAGCGGGGCTGGGAACCACCTCTTCAGAGGGGTGGGAAAGTCTTTGGATGTGTGCAGGGGAGGGAAACAAAGCTGGTGGAAGGGCTGGAAGGTGTGTCCTGGGAGGAGTGGCTGAGGGCTCTGGGTTTGTCCAGTCTGGAGAAAGGAGAGGCTGAGGGGTTGCTCAGCCTTGCTCTCTGCAGCTCCCTGAGGAGGGGAAGGGGAGAGGGAGGTGCTGATCCCAGACTCCCTCTAGTACTAGCGGGAATGTTTCAAAGCTGCATCAGAGGAAGTTTAGACTTGACATCAGGAAGCATTTCTTCCCTGAGAGGGTGGTCAGACACTCGAGGGTGGAACAGGCTTCCTAGAAAGGGGGTTGATATCCTAAGCCTCTCAGTGTTTAAGGGGCATTTGGACCATGATCTTAATAACATGCTTTAACTTTCAGTCTGCCCTGAAGAGGTCAGGCAGTTGGATTAGGTGATTGCCAAAGGTCCCTTCTGACTGAAATCTAGTCTATTCTGTTCTGTTCTGTTGCATTCTGTTTCGTTCCCTGCCATGCTCTGTGTCTAATCACTGCAGTTCATCTTACATTCTTATTCTGGTTCTGACTGTTTCTGTGGATGAGGTACTCCCTTTTCCCTGTGGATACATTCAGTCTAAGTGCCAGCAAGTAGAGCCGTGGCCAGGGATCACGGTACAAACCACAGGAAGGATTTTGCAGGCCTCGTGGGTTATCACCTGTGTCAGCAACAGTGGAAACCAGGGCCCTGATTCCGGACAGATCAAGCATCTAAAGTCAGCAATTGGAGGGATCCATGTTGTGTATGTGTGCAAATAGCACAAATTTCACTCTGATGGGCTTTCTTGCTGATCAGCCAGTGAGCAGCAGAGGATCAAGCCTAGTGTCTATATCTATGTGTAGTTGCACCTGGTGGGGTTTAGATTGGATTTTAGGAAAAAATTCTCACTGGAAGGGTTGTCAAACATGGGAACAGGCTGCCCAGGAAATGGTTGAGTCACTATCCGTGAAGGTAACTGAAAGATACGTAGATGTGGCACTTAGGGACATGGTTTAGTGGTGAACTTGGCAGTGGCAGGTTGATGGTTGGACTTGATGATCTTCAGGGTCTTTTTCAACCTCAACGATTCTGTGATTCTGTGATATTCTACATATGTATGTGTGTGCCTTTGGAATATATGCATGGCCTTGCTACTGGCTGGATGTGGGGACATGAACCTGTATTGCCTTGCGTTCATGGGGCTATCAGATTTGGCAGCTCTTAGCAAGTTCTAGTTATTCTTTCTAGTTGAATAGCTGGAAATATGAAATTTAAATATTGTTGATGGGAGGAGGGGTGAAAATGGGGTTGCTTTAGCATATATGGGGGTTTTTTTGGTGTTAGACATTTGAGAACAAAGAACTTCACAAATAATTTGGTATCTTTTACAGAGATGAGTATTAACACAATATTCTTAGAGATTTGCCAGTGCTAGCAACTGGCACTAGGCTGCTAATTACATGTCTTGGTCTCCTTTTGGCACTTCTCATTGGCCTTTCTCCATCTCTGACATCTTGCTGTTGAATAAGAGCTTTGGTCTGTCCCCACCACACTTTTCTAGGATACAGGATGCCTGAACTCTAGGATGGATGCCTGAACTTCATCCTAATAAAATGGCTTGGCTAATCTGATTATGAATGCAGGCTGCATAGAAGTACACAGCTGGTTCTGCTGAGCGTGCTGAATGCTGTTACAAATGCTGAAAAGTAATAATAGTGTATTTATCTGAAAATAGCTTCTAGTGGATTTTGTGTCATCCACTTACATTGTGACTCACCTGGTGATCCTGAACTGTGAGGCTGGAATGTAAAACAATGGATGACAAACGGTGTGGAGTTTGGCACAGAAACGTTCCTTGCACAGTTTTTCCAAAATAAAAACTCAGTGTGTCGCTGACCATGGAAGTGCACTTCTTGTATTGTGTAACCATGCTGGAAATGTTTCTGAAGTATTTGCAGATGTCCCTTAGTGTCCAAGCCCTTTTCCTTTTCCAAGAACTTTGAAAGTACCGGAATTGAAGAAAATCAAAACTACATTAGGTTATACTCTTTTTATGAGATAGTCACAGGGCTAGATACCACTTTCTTTGCTTCTTGGTCTCAAAAAACTCCCCTCTCAGATATCAGACTCTGTATTTCTGTTTCTCCTGGGACCAGAACCGGCATTCTGCCCAGCTTCCCAAGACACTGCTCCAACCAGCTGGCCTATTGCAAGAGAGGAACTTGTTTAACTTGTAATATGTGTAGCATATAGACCTTTGTTTCGTAATAGCCCTCAGATGTTTGCAAAGAGACATTGTTTTAAGCTGTCCTATTTTCTTACTGTTTGTTTTTTCAGCTTCTCTATTAAGCCACTAAATGAATGCAATAAATATCCTGGGAGTAAAATTAGTCCATGTTACTCCTAAACTATAATAGAACTACTCTATGTTCACCAGGACATCCCTATTAAAGCAGAATGGAAAGCAGAGGCTGGTAGATACGTCTTAAGACAAATCCCTGAACTAAAATTGAAAAGCAGAAGATCTGTACAATGCATGTCCCTTTATGGTCTCCTGGCCAGCACTGCCTTTTTTTTTTTTCTTTTTTTTCCTTTTTTCTTTTTCTCTTTTTCTTTCTTCTCCACTGGAGCCATTGGTCTGTGCTGTGTACTAGGAGAGCATTAACCTTGTTTTTTCTTGGTTTGTGAAAGAGCGTTAAAAACCAGAAAAAACAGACCATCTTCACTCATTTATCTTCTCTACCTTCCATGGTCCTTGTGATATGGCCAATACTGAGAAATCTCTTTCCCAATCTAATATGAACAGCAGCACAGAAAATGTTTAAGAGTTCAGCCAAGGTAAAGCTTGATCTTGCTGGGCTTTAAGGATACATATGAGAAGATCTTCCAGTTTTGTGTATTTTTACCACTTCCTGGCTTAATAAAATATGAACCTTCTGAACTGACCGGACTGCTACAGCTGCATGCTGCTGTCTGCCCTGCCCTTTTCTCCCTCTTGTGCTGCTTTCCCTCAGGCATAACAATGCTGTTTGCACCTTATACTACTGGTTTTTGTCCTGTTTCTGGTACTTGCATTTCTAGGAAATTTCAGGTCTGAATTCTTATCTATCTTCTCTTACCTGGTCTACTTGGTTGGTGGCAGAAAACTGGTTAAAAGCATGCACACGCTTGTAGAGATCAAGTGCAAATTCTGTAATTTGGTTTATTAAACACCAGCTTCACTGAATGCATCAATGCAAAGGCTGGATTTTCAATTAGAAATCCTCTGCCTGGAGTGCAAGGACAGTCAATATTAAAAGTTACCACTATGAGAAAACATGGAAAATTGAAATTGAGAAAATGCAGTCAGATGCCTTACAATAGCAATGGGGAAGGGATTATCTCTGTTTCCTGATGCTCAGTGCTCATGAGGTCACACCAGGCTGTACCCAGGCCTGGTCTTCCCAGTACCAGGTTGATGCTGACAAGCAAATGCAGTGAAGGGCCATGAGATTCTGTAGGATCTGGAGCACATACCGTTTACAAGATGTAGGTAGCTGGACTGATGTAGCCTGAAGAGCAGGCTGATTTTCATAGCCTTACTTTACGTAGGGAGTGTGGTAGAGAAGACAGGTTCTTCTCAGAAATCCTCAGGGAGATCAAGAGGCAGTGGTCACGATTGGTGCCTCTGTAAGTCCCAAATGGCGGTGAGGAAAAAAGTTTTTCCTGGGGGTGCTGCTGTGGGAAGAGGTTGCTGTAGGAAGCTGTGGAATCACCAACCTTGGAAGTTCTCCAAATTCTGCTGGACAAGGTCTTAAGTAATATGATACAGCTTTGAAGCTTGCTCTGCTTTGACCATGGGGTTGGACTAGGTGATCTCAAGGGGTCCGTTTTACCCTGCATCATTTTGCAAGTCCAAACAGAATCCCTGAATGTTTTATTGTAGCAGAAGGCTGACTGTTAAAATTTCATTTAATGTTAATGAGTGATGAAGAGAGTATGTAAAAAAAAAAGGTTAATTTTTCCCTCTTTCTTACCCCTCCGTTTAAATAGTTTGTGTTTGGTGAGCCTTCTTGCTGTTGCCACTATTGGGTGATTATTGTTTTTGTGAGACAGTAGCTAAAATGAAATGTTAGTAGGAGTGAGGACTGGAAACTGTAATGTTGACCTTCAAAAGAAAGCCAAGGTTTTTCTTAGCAATTACTGTCCTGAAAGTATAACCACTGGTAAAATAATGGGCCTGATATTAAAAGAGGATGCAAACTCAGAGTCTGCAGGGTGACAGAATTGTAAGCAATAACAACAGGAGTTCATAAAGAATAAATCTTGCCAGACAATGTAATTGCTTTTTTTGATAGAATTGGAAAATTAATGATTTTAGGGAATCAAGAGGGAAGTAGGTATGTTTACTTTCTAACATGAAGATTAATTGAATTTCACTTGGGTAGGAAGAAAAAGTTGGGTGAAACATAAACAGGAGCTGATTATCAGCAGTAGTGCAATGGTTATGTAGGTTGGGAGTTAGACTGGAGTTGTGTAACATTTCTGTTAATGATATGACAGAGGGAGAGAGAAAATTCTCTTAATGAGCTTTGAAAACAAACTGGGAATTGTGAGCCTCAGAGCAGAAAAATAAGGGGGCGATGGGTTTAGACACATAAAGAGAAAATAAAATGAGATTAAAGTTGGAGAACTGTTAAATAAGGGGAATGTCTGCTATCTGGAGCATATATCCTAAACCAAAGTGGGGAGAGAAGTATTGAAAAGAGAAGCCAATCAGTGATGCTGAAACTGGCAGCTGTGGTCCTAGAACCCCTTTCAAGCAGGGCACTCAGCCTTGCTCCTGCCTCTGTGCAGGGCCACTTTGAAGCCCTTACCCATGTCATGGGGCTTGAAGGGCAGAGTACACTGTGCAGAAATTCACTTTCTGCTGCTCTTGTGATGTGTGCTTGAGGCTACTCCACACACTGCTAGAGCTGAAGGTGTGACTGCCCAGCTCCAGTTCTGTCTGTTACTGTTTAAAATTCTGCCAGGAGCAGAATGAATGGGTTCTGATTTTCTTTTGGATGGCTGAGCTCATTACAGACCTCTCCCTTCCTCACTTTCCACCCTGCCCATTCTGCAGGAGCTCCTCTCTGCCCCGGTGACAGGGGTGTGCAGGATGAAAGGGCAGTGTGCAGAATGTGAGCCCAGTCGTGTGTGCCCATTCTTCATGCAGGCTCCAGGTCAGCCTCGTGTGCTGTTCTGCCTTGCTGCTATTGATACTCCAAACACATGCTGCTGAGCATTGGCTTGGGTTTCCAGGGCTTGTACAGTACCCTGCCTGCTCCCTTCCCTCAGGTTTCGCTGAAGACAGTCTGGATGCATAAATGTTATTCCTTAGAAATCCAGAGTTAGAATAAGTTACATGATTTGGGGAAGGAAGAGTTGCCAGGATCTGTTACTGTTGCCATGTTGCAACTTCATTTATAGCTAAGAGGGAGAATTTTTTTTTATTAAATGTGGAGACAGACCACCTGGATAAACTAGAATTGACCTCTAAATGACTTATCAGTGTCCCTATTCCTTTTGGAGCTTAAAAAGAAAATTAATCTAATTTTCTGAATGTTCATCCATTTACTCTTGTAGCAGCCTTATGTGTCTGCTTAACTGTAGAGACACACTGAAATAACACTTCTAAAAATCTCAAGGACGTCTGATCCTGTTAGGAGCAGTAGAATTGCTTGTTACTTTTTAAATCCGTAGGAATGATATCCTGGGTATTTTGGACTGTAACAAGTTTTTTCCTTGGAGTTACAGCAGACAATGCTACTTTAACATGGAATATGGTCACTTGCTATGGGAAGAAACCCTGTTGTCAACCTGCATGGCTACCCAGATGAGCCTCAAACATAAATCATGTCAGGGTATAAAAACCCTTCAGGTTCTGTAAGAATGAAAGGAATGTACAACACTTCGGAAGTATATGCCTAGGATTCTTTAACTTCATCATCAAAATTAATTGTGTTTTATAGTCACATGAGTACTGGAAGTAGGGAAGTTAAAAATATTTTAGCTCTTTCAGCAGTTCCATCAAAATAGCTCTTTAGCATTATTAACACCCAAGGATCAAAACCATATTTGTTTGCCTTCTTCATCTATTATGCTCCTTGTCATATAGCACAGCAAAGGCGGCAAAACACTGCAAGAAAATGTTTCCATATGCTAATGTTTGCCATTAGAGCAGTTCATTTCAAAAAGGTTAGAGACAATATGACTAATACTCCTTCAAAATCCTGAGGAAAATAATGCACCATGTATGTCTGATGCAGAATGAAACATCAAGGGGGCCTCAGCCCCATGGCAAGACTGTCCACAACTGTTAAAAGCTCTAACAATAAAGCAGTTATTGGGGTATATGGCCAGATGTAGCACCATTTTGCCTTTTTTTTCAGTTTAGATGGATGCATCTAAAACTGTACCAGCTTGTCAGATCAAGTGTCTTTAAATAGCTTTCCACTGTCAATGACATAGTGGCAACACCAAAAGAAACTCCACCATCTCTGTGTTCAAGGATCAAGCTTTCTTCTCCCATGTAAATAATTTAATTTGGGATCTTTCAGAAATTTACTCTTGAAGAGATTAAACCAGCCCTTCGTCTGTGCAGCCGGTACATCTCTAAGGGCAGATGGATTGCCTTAAAATGATTACTAATCCCTGCTTTTTGCAAATGAATTACATTCCTTTCCTTGGGGAAGGTTCTTCATTCTGACACGTGCACTCTTGTATGGAATTCACACTCCAGTAGGAAAAAAAAAAAAGGCAAGACATGGTCATGGGAAAGACTGGAATTTGTTGTGTTGTTTCTTCTGTTAAAGAAGAAAATTCTGCTGTTAAAAGAAGACAATAGTTAACAGATTAGAAGGGATAACTACCAAATTAAGTCACACAGATCAGACAGGCTATATGATCTGAAGATACTCAATTGATAGGATGAGGATGTTCCTAATTTGTCAAATCTAGCTACAGAGAAGAAGCATCTCTTTTTTCCCCTCCTCATCAGTGGGATAGCAGTTTCAATTTGCCAGTTTTTCAGTGCGTGCAACTGTAGTTCAAGTTACTGCTGCTCCAAGAAGTTCAATGTCAGTCTTTCACAGCCTGAGTTTCGGATCTTAGAACAAAATGTTAGAATCTCAGTGAAGTCTAGGATGAAAGGAGATGTTGGAGAGCACATGGTCCAACCTTCTATTGAAAGCTGGACCCCAGTTCAAGTTATGCAGGCCCCTGTCAAGCTGAGTCTTGAACATTTCCAGTCAGGGAGATTCTAACATCTCTCTAAGCAATCTGTTCCAGTGTTTAATTGTTCTCCCACTAATTTTTTTTTCACTTATATCCAGGTCAACTTCTCCGCTGAGCAGCTCCTTTCTATTGCTTGACTTGCCAACGTGCATACTTGTGAACAAACTACCACCCTCTTCTGTAAGTGCTTTTTAGTTACTGAAAGGCATTTATTGGCCTTCTGGAAAGTGAGAGTCTTTTACATGTTAGGCAGCACATCTGTCCTGACCTTAATGTCTGCCTAAAGCCCTAATACTAACATTTTATGAGGTGAAAGTTTTATTTCAAAACAGTGTATAGCATCTCTTGAGGGTATCTTAATTTGGAATTCTGTCCCTAAGCACGGACCTTTTCTCTTCTATAACAGAAGTCAATGCCTTAAGTTTTCCCAGTATTGAGAGATGTGTGTCAAAAATATGTATCTGTTTTTTCAGTTCGAAGGGTCCCTGGTTGCTTTAAAAATGTGGTTTACAGATTTTGCATAAAAGCTACTGGTGACCAGCCTGTGAAATCTGAGAGGGAATCTGGTTGACAGAACTTTGTAGCAGTCTACCATGTCAGGCCTTCAGCAGTCTGAGGGTTTTCTTTTAAGTGCTTAAGAATGCAGGACACTGTAGAAATCTGTTTCGGATTATTTGGTTTCTGAGCATTTGTTCTTTATATTAAAATTAAAGTAACTGGATCCTTAATATGAAGGATGTTTAAAATGCATGAAGATAGTTCTGTGATAGACATTTTGAAGGCTCTGGTGCCTGGGAACAATTTGATAGGGAACAATTTTTATGGAAGAATTAATTATTCCCCACTCCTCTCTTCCTGCCTACGGCTTGGTATTGATGTAGTCTTTTAGACTCAGATATTGTCGATATTTGATAGAGACAAACATAGCAGATGGAGTAGGCAAGGACAAAAGTCAGATACCTGTATAAATGGTGCTTAAAGTGCTGTAGAATAGCTGTAGACACTCTTTGGGAGGCACTGAACTTTGAAATGATCAAGACACTTTCTTAGTCTTTTTTTTTCTTTCAGCATAATACATAAGCCTGGCATCTAATTACAGGACAGGTGCAAAGCATCATTCTGTTTGAAAAAATATTACCTGTAAAGAGAAACTGTACCTTTCAGCTAATCAGCTCTGTTCTATTTGTATGTTCAGAGATCTGAAAGTCCTGATTCTGTTAAGATTTTGTTGCTTTTTGTTTCCTTTCAACCTCATTTCCGGTGGTACACCTCTCAGGGATTTAGAAGAATTTTTTTCTTCTTTTTTTTTTTAACTTACCGTATTACAGTTTCAAAACTTAGTTTTCAGTCTATGGGACAGAAAGCATTCAAGTTGATTTAAAAGAAACACAGGGAACTGAGATCACTTAATTTAGCAATCCTTGGAATACAAGAAACATAGGATTTCAGAGTGCAGTTCATGCAGTCAGATTTGATTGGAATCTTGTGCATTTCAAGTACTATCTTTCTTTTGAAAGTGACAAACCTTCAGAATCTTCTTATGATTGTATCTGCAAAATTACTTTGCCTCAGTTTGTAGAAGGGAGTAACCCCATTACTGATAAATGTTTAATATGACAGCTTCCATGCTGTTGGAATAGAAACACTAAGTATTATACAAGACAGGCCTGTAATAAAACCATTGGTACAGAAGTGGGGGAGGAGAGGAGTGAGGTATGGTCAATTTAGAAAAGTTGTGTTTCAAATATAGGATGAGACGATGAATTCATAAAACTTCTGAGAAGTGTCTGGGTGGCTTGAGAGAATTTCTGTTACTTCTGAGCAAATGTTTGGCTGGAAAGGGAAAAGTGCAACATAAGCAATGAGTACATGAGAAGAATAATTCAGGAGGAGAACCCATCAGCTGGATAAAATCCAGGGAATTTTTAATTTTGGAGGCATTGATGTCCACACCTGCATATCTGTTTTATAGACAGGGGGATTGTAGAGTAAAAAAAACAACAAAAGCAAACAAAACATTACCAATGGATTATATTATTGCAGATTTACTATTAGCTTGCTCTCCTGAAGGGAAGAAGTCTGGAAAGCCTTTTCAGTAAATTAGTTTAGATTTAAAATTACTCTAGACTTGAACATTTAGGAGAGACGAGAGAAAGATCACATACGTATTCTTGCTATGGGCATCAAGTTTGACTCCTACAAGGCATATTTGGACCCAAACTATCACTGTCTACCCTTACATGATACTGCATTTTGCAAGCCTTTAGTTTCATTCATGTTGTTTAAAACCCCATCTGGATGCACACCATTTGCTAAGCATTTATGGCCGTGTATTTTCAATAGATTCCCCTGAACCAGTCTGCAGAGCAGAGCGTGAAACATTGTGTTGGTTGCATCTGAAATAAAATGCCAGCATCCCAATTAATTTGTAAATGGAAAATATCTGCCTGTGATGAATTTATGAAGTGCAGCTTCTAAAGGCCAATTGATATTTCATACAATAGCTACAGCATACTTGTGACACACCTAAGTAGATCAGAGCAGATTGAATGACACAAATAGTTTTCCCCTACAAAAAATTCCTTTTTTTTTTTTTTTTTTTTTTTTTTTTCCCCCTTCCCTGCCTTTCAGATGCCTCTATGGGGAATTTTTGGAACGTTCTTCGTTTCTGACCGCTGATCAAGGGTATCTATCTTGGTTTTCTCATCTCTGAGAGACACTGATGGTACAATTAAACTTTTTCAAAATGAAGTGAATGTGGGCTTGGCTTTTGGGAAAGAGTCAAACATGCTTGCATCCATTCTTTACACCCCATATTAGGCTCTGAATGCCTGGTATTGCAGCTAGCACACAGCATTCTCTCCAAGTGTAAATGAGTCCTCCATAATACAGATAAGGTCATTAAAAATTATATTTTCTCATTGTACTTCTGCCTTTACAAAAGGTTGTTAATGAATATACTGTAAAAAACTTTAGTAGCTCCTACTGTAAGGAATTGAACTGCTGGATAGCTTTTTGTGACTTGACAGGCAGGGTCATGTCAAACTGCTTTTTTCCCCCCTTTTCTTTGCTCCTTTGTCATTTTAAATCTCTCACTACCCTGTAACAAGAGCTGACACCAATCACAAAGCTCATGAACAGCAGCACCGTTACATAAACCTGCCGGATTATAGTAAGAGGGTTACCTTGTTTTCATTATTACACCCTTTCTTGTATCTCATGCAGAATAGATGAGAACCATTTAGCCTCGTTCTTGTGAGATGAGTAGGGTGGCTAAAATATCTGTCTCCTCTTGGGATTTAAATCTGACTCTGTTGTTGGCAAAGCAAAAAGCATTAATTGCATGACTGCTACGTTACAGGCACATCCTATTTTAAATGTTGAAGTTGACCACATCCTACAGTGTTACCACACAACAATAAATTTTTTGTCCAGTAAAGCTTATTATTGTGAAGATAAATAAGCTTTATTGCCAGGGCAGATGCAGATGGTCAAATATGATTATTTTTATAAATTTAAAGAGCTTCAAGACAGGAAGGAGTCTGTGGACTTTGCTCAGGCTAGGTGTTGTGGAAGCTGGTTGAAAGCCACAGAAATGAATCCAGCCCAAATCAGCAGGATGGAATGTGGCTGTTCTGCAGTGCTTTGATTGGAACAGGAGAAGTGCTGTTAATGGCAGTGAAGGTACGTTCCAGTTACCTTGAGTTACTCAAAAAACTGTTTCTTATGAATTCAGAAACATCTGCCTTCAAAGATAAAAGGAGGCATGCGCTGGGAATTGTTAGGCAATGTGGCTTGAGTGTCACAATTGAGAGACTGTGGTCAGGGAGGGCCAGGTGTAGACTGAGGACTGAATGGTTGTAGAGACCAGACCCCACCCTTGTTCCCAGACATTTCTGCCCAGAGTCACACTGGGGGCCCAGCAGTGGGGAACCTGGGACTGTGGCTTGAAGCCAGCCCTCTCTGATGCCAACTTCATCTGTGAGGCCACTGGCTCTGGGCAGGTACTTAATTCATATGGTGGTGTGACTGCTCTCTGAGAGCTGTGTCTCTTTGACATGAAGGTGGGACCTGGGGTTAGGTTTTGTTTAGAAATGCTGCTGGAAAACAGCCTTTTGATACCTCACAGACATCTGAGGTGATGACGCTCCAGTAAGGCATTCAGTCTGCCACTTCCAGTGAGTCCTAGGTTGGAGGCTGGGGCTGGTGATGAGTAGCTGCCCATTGAAGACATCTGGGTCTCTGCCAGCCCTGACACAGTGGTTTTAAATGTCTCCATTCATGGAATGACACCTGTTCGTGTTTAAGTGCCAAAAAATGAATATTTTAGCAATGAAGGAATTCATTCAATTGTGAAAGGAATGTGCTTAGAAATGTTCCTTCGTGGCATAACTGAGCAGGTTTCAGAGATGTGTGCTGCCTTTCAAAAACAAACGCTTACATCATTCTCTTGGTTCTTTCTTCACATGGAGCCATTTGTATGAGGGTTTTTTTCAATTTGTTGGTTTTTAAGTTTAATAGTTCTGCTAATACATAGACACCAGCTGTCAGTTAATTCAAAACAGCAGACTGCTGGTGAAAGACAGGCTCTTTGGAACAGATGTTAGAGAAAATCCACCTGACTTTGTTCAAGAGACTTGTACACGTTGGGCGCAGTTAGAAGAGTTATTGTATTAATGAAATCCTGCTGCACCATCCAAGAGGAAGAAGGGATATCATTGCTCATGATAGGCAAAAACCTTTGGCTATTTGCTGGATTTCTTTAATCTGTAGTCAATATAGGAGATGTAAAAACCTAAACTGTCATGTAAAGTGTGAGTGGAAGAGAAGTGCTCACATCATGTACTTTACTTCCACAAAAAATAGTTGTGAACTAATAAGAAGCCTTCTCACTTCCTCGCCCCTGCTTTCTTTTTTTGGTCTTTAATTTTTAAAGTATGGTTTTGGAGATCTGATTTGTGATGTTTCCTCACACAGTGGTGTCGGGAATGTGATGCTGCTGCCTTCCTGCCTCTGGCTTGCAGCTTTCAGCTCCCTTGATCTTATTTCCTCTGTATGTGAAATAAAAATCATTTCCCTGCATACACCTTCTTTTTTTTGTGTGTACTGGATGGAGACAGCAGTTTGTACCCGACATTAATGGACGGCAAAGGGTTGATTTCGTTTATGTCAGCATCTTTACAAGGAGTCCCTCTCTTTAGGGTGGTCTTTCTGGTGACTTGACAAGGAATTAGTATCCTACTCACGTCATGGTAGTGAGAAAACTCCCTTTCCTACTACAGGTTAGATACAAATTTAAACTGCAAGGGTTTTCCTGTTAAGCTCTGAAAAGTACAACCTTTTCAGAGCCAAATTTCGAATCTGAGACAGAAAAGCAGAATGCGGATGATGGAAAAATGTCTCTTGAATCTGAGTAACTTCACTTTCATAAAGATAAGGTGTTGACAGAAACAGAATTGATTAAATTTCTTTTGAGTCTGAACATTAACTCTTGTCCTTTTAAAAGAAGATCTCTTCATCAGCAGATTGGGAAAGATTGTGGTAGAACATAGCTCAATTAGAAAGAAGCCCTAGGATGGTTAACTGAAATTATTAGGGAGTCAGAGAGTTTTCAATATCAGGACGTGCTGAAAAGTGCTTAGTTTAATGAAGGACAATAACATAGGATGTAATAGAGGATTACAAACTAATGAATTATGGGATGAGGATGAATATCCAGACAGAGGATAGAGCTGGAAAGCTTAATAAT
The DNA here is from genome assembly GCA_013399915.1 of Illadopsis cleaveri. NCBI lineage: Eukaryota > Metazoa > Chordata > Aves > Passeriformes > Timaliidae > Illadopsis > Illadopsis cleaveri. The sequence continues at coordinate 134,074 of VXBB01009307.1, read as the reverse complement.
TATAGTGAGTAAGAGGAAGATGCTAGGGTTTTTTTAACATAATGCATATCTGTGGAACTCACTGCCCTAAAATATTGAGGCTAAGTTCTCAGCAGAATTTAAGGATTAGCTGTTGATGAAGATGAAAAAATGTATTCATTGTTATGAAAGATGAGATAAACACCCTGTAATTAAAAGGTATACAGATTCTTAAGCTAAAAAGTCATAAACAGACTTCCAAAGCATCTGTTAAGCTCTGCTGCTTGGTAGGATAGGCTTATCTGCTTGGGCACATGCTGTTCTCTTTGCCCTCATATTTCCTATTTTCTCTCACCTGCTCGAGGGAGAATTGCTAAGGTAGTTTTGGGACTTCAGAAAAAAACCACTTTTTTTTTTTTTTCTCTAAGAGCCAGCTGTTAATGTCTGTTTTTCTGTTTGGATATTAGACTGACTGTGGTATGGGTTGACTTGCTCTACATATGTACACTGCCAAGCCCAAGAAGTCTCTGATTTTCAGGATTCTTAGAAACAAACAATAAATAGAATCCCTGGATTTTAGTTCTTAAAGGTGAAACTAACAATGGTGAAACTAACAATGGTGAATTGTATTCTTACATAGTATTTACAGTGCTTAGTTCAGATCTAGCGTATTTCATGATGTTTGTGAAATGAAAACCAAACCCCAAAAGACCCCTGTATGTAGTGTGAATGTTTTGATTTAAAAGCTTAAATGTTGGTAGCAGGATTTCCATTTTGTGTTCTGTTTTTCTGTCACTTTGGAAACTCAGACATAATCTTTGTGCTCAGTTTGTGGGCCTCTGAGGCACAACTGGTGTGAAGGTGTGACATAATCAGAATTTCTTAGCTTTTGGACCTCATATTGCACTTTAATCTGCATGTCCCAAATCTCCTGTGCATTAGCATATCACCTCATCATCTGCAATTGACCACAGTGGGTTAAGGTTCCTGATATGATTTACAGCTAATTACTCTATACAATTTGGAGACAGAATCTCATTCTGTCTCTGGTGTGAAATACGAAGTCTCAGCCACATGCACATTGTTAACAGTAAATGATTTTTAGTGGAAATCCCAGGGACCAAATGACACAGAATGTTTGGCGCAGTGGAAAGTCTTACAACAGGATCTTGTTTTCTTGGTCATCCATCCAGTGAAGACCCCATATTGGATAGATAAACTCATCTCAGTGGTATATGTTAGTATGAACTAGTAAGTATTAATTTAGGCCATTCAAAGAGATTCTACCTCCTTTTTTACCTCTTTACCCTGGGGAGGCAAGGAGTGTTACTCATCAGAGGCAGCCACGAGCTGCTGTGCTCTTTTTTTTGTCATAGAAACAGATTAATTCATTTCCTTTCCAGTAACAATGTCAAGAAGTATAATTTCTCTTGGTGAATTCAGGACTAATGGAGGTGGGTGTTGGATTGAAGTGCCTAGACACTTAATTCCTGTATCTGTAAGAAAAGATTCTTTACGCACAGATCTCATACTCAGTGCTTCCTCAGGGGTGCTCCTTCACACAGTTCCTGCATCCTGGAGTGCTGTCCCACTCCTGTCTCTCTTCAGGGCCTCGTTTTTCTTCAGCCAAGCCAATGCTAGGTGCAGTTCCACAACATGGAATTCAGCCTCCAAAAATGCATCTGAGCATCCTGATTTTCCTTCCAGCTTATGCTGTATGCAGATTTACCTATCCCAGATCCTTTTACCTGGCCTCTGGAGCTGGCTTTCTTCTTCAGGAGGAATTGAGGATCAGGTGATGCCTTTCAGATGCTTTTGGTTGTGCTAGAAGGTGAAGAGAGAAGGGCACGAGGTTGTTGACTCTCACAAAATGTTGGGATTGTTTGCTGGTCAGATCACAGGCACCAGCTGTGAGTAAGCCTGTATTTAATGAATCCAGTCTCTCCTTCCATCAGCTGTCTGTCCACTGAGTGCCAAAGGAAATGGTGGTTTTCTGACCTTAAGAGAAATGGCTGCTCCTCATGCTAGTGGGGAAGCTAAGTGTGCATTCCACTCTTCTCTGAACACTTGGTAATGATTATTTTTTTAACATTTGTATCAAACTAGCTGTTCATGTAGGCTCTAAATATTGTGTGAAGCTATGATCAGTGACTGGAGACTCTGAAACTGAAGTTACAGTAGTTCTGTCTGTTTCTAATGGAATACTTAGTAGAAAATGAAAGTGTGTCAAAGGTTAACTGTGGCTTGGGCTATTTGGTTCTGAAAAACAAAGGCAGATTTCAAAACTTATCTACCACGCAAAGTTGTCCTTGAAATCTACCTTGTTTTGTCCAATCGCATGATGGGCAGAATACTTTGGTTTTACAACATCGAAGCTGGAGCTTGGAAGGCCCCAGGATGTGCATTACAACTGTCAGAGCATACAGGTTTTTGGTTACAAATTCTGCAGCCTTGGAAGACTTGAAAACTCCAGGCATTTTAACTTGCTGGAGTCTGTAAACTTTTTGGCATGGAACCAAGAACATGGAAGACCTGAGAACCCCATGGTTTTGTCTCTCATGTGATCCTAATTTCAGTTCTATTCTTTGGATATACCTTTCTCTTTAAATTTATTCCAAAATCAGTGTTGGTTTATTTTAGTCTGAGCTTTCAACTGTATGCAACTGTATGCAGTTGTAAGCTGTTATTTTCAACTCTTGTTCCTTGCCTCCTTCTCATGGACTTACAGGATTCAGAGCAGTGACTGGAAAGATGTAGTCACTGAGTTTATACTCACAATCTCTATTCTTTGCCTATCTAATGTACCCTGAGGAAGGCTTGTAAAATTGAGTTCCTGGTCAATATAATTTGAAAGAAGAGACTGAATTTAAGGACCATATCCTTTGAACACTTGGTAGCATATGCATTTGTACGTCTCTCTGCAGGGCTCAGTATTGTTCTGGAGTCACGCGGCAGGGTTACTAAAGCTCGTGATTCTGAAAATAATTAATTTGAGAATGGTGCAGTGGTTAGTGAGCTAGCTGAGGATGTGTGAGGCACAGATTTGGTTTGCTCCTCTGCCAGCAGCTTTCTATTCATCCTCAGCAAACATCTTGGTCTTCAAGTTCTCCATATTTAAAATAGTGACAGTAGCATTATCCTACCTAATAGAAATTACAAGATAAAATATAAGGTGTAAAATGGTTTGTGTACCATGGTGACTGGAGTTTCTATTTTTCCTTTTTAAAAACCCTTAGAGTTTCATGTTTCATTTTCAGGAATCATGGGAGACATAAAAAAAGCTTAAGATATTTTTGCTCAGCCTTCAGTACTTTTTCCTGTTCTTGCCTTTTGTAGTGCCTCTCCCTCTCACTGGGCCAGCAAGCTAACTGAAGGGGAATGTCAAGTAAAATTGATTTAAAATTTCTAAAAAGGGGAAAAGAAGTTTATTTTTTTCTATATTGCTGATATATCTTATGTATTTTAAAATCTGTGTTTATAAATAAGTTTATGAACTTGGTCAGGGTTTGCTGATTTGCAGTACTGTTCCATGAGCCAGTTGTGCAAAAACAGCTGAGGAGGGCAGAAACAAATAGAGGAGTTTAGGAGCACTGTAGCTGGGTGTAATTGGCACTGAAGTTCTGGTGAGATTAAACTACAGGATGGGAAAAAAGATTAAATAATTTGTGAAATTCACTAAGAAATGAAGATGCTGGGATGTGTGCTCTGGAGGCTATGGTGGACTGTTCCCAGGAGGAAACTAAATAAATCAGATTCAGTAGCAGAGCCAGCTGTGCTTTTTGACCGTATTACTAATACTCTTCCTTTCCATTTTTTGGCTACACCCATTGTGACATTGATTTTCATACCTGCTATCTGAAAGTGGCCTAAATTTTTATCCTTAATATTTGGAATAGCCATTTAAATGCAATGGATTGGTGTTTATTGCCTTGTCCCAGGCTTATACACGTGGGACTGAAATTATTTTCTTGATGTGAAGGCATCACTCATCAACAAAATTCTGTGATTCAGTAATCAAACATTGATGAAGTACAGAGTGAGCTTTTGAATGTTTTTCATGCCCTGATTGCTAAGCAGAGGTAAGATCTGTAGTGAAGCAAAATGTGTTTGTCCTCATGCTGAGGTTGCGCTGTTGAGTGGGACCCTGAAAGGTGCTGTTGCCACGCAGCAACACCTTCTGCTGAAGTCTCAGTCAGAGGCAGAGTTGAGTGCAATGGCTGGTCAAAACACAGCTGGACAGAGTGCTTACAGCTTTTTCACTGTTTATTTTTTCAGCAAGTAAGCAGCCCTGTGTGGTTTATTAACTGAGCTACCTGAGCGCTGAGTTAGAGTTGCAGCAGCAGGAAGTGGCTTCTAATCTGTAAAGACACTCCATGGCTGCAAATTCAAGTGGCTGAAGGTTACTGAGGCTTGTAAAGTCTCCCTGGTGGCCACAGCATAATCATAAGGGAGTCATATGTTTTCTTGCTACACAGCAGGAGGAGAGGCTGATCTGGAACCTTGTTTTCCCCACTACTCAGGTCTGGATTTTTAAACTAACTGTTGACTTTACGTGTGTCTTTGGTTGGAACTGTTCTGAAGTACAAACTGTGCTGTAGACCAGTCATGGAGATCTTGTCATGGAAGGTACATTAGAGGTAATGGTGCAGAAAACGAATATTTTGTAGTATTTGAAAGTAAAAATAGAAAACTGGAAAACTTCAATGAGGTCTAATAATGAAAACTTGGAAAAAAAAGATTGGAGGTATAGTTGGTTTGCCTTTTTTTTTTTTTTTAGGTACCAGTAGAAAAATTCCACTATTTACAAACTATTAGAGTATTTGTGAATTTTTTTGCTTATTACAGAATATTCTTTTAATTTTTTGACCTTGAGGAGGGCAGATTAATTACTTTTGTCATGTACTTTCAATGGGAAGGCAAATATTTATATTGCATTAATTTTCACAAGTGCACAGCAATTTTTTTTTTCTGTAGCTAGTCTAAGTCAGTTTAAATTTTATGGCAGACCAAAGGATACAAAAACTAAAAAGCTAAAAATGCTTTAAAGTACTTGTGTGTTCTCACAATTTTTTGGCTGAGAGCTCAGTTTTGTATGACAAGTGAAAAGCACTGAAAATGTCTAGCTGCAGCATTGCTTTGCAGTGGTACAACTTTACGCTTCCAGTAAGTGAATTTCAAACAGAAGAGTTTTTTCTGTCTTCTAAATCCGTACTCAGACATTTGCCTTGTGTTTCGGTGTGAGTTATCCTGCAGGCTCTGGTGTTTGAGGCAGGTACCTGGCTGTGACCTTCAGGTTGCTTCCACGTATTTTGCTGAGAATGTTGCTTCTTGGTAACTGCTTATGGTGAAGTTTGTATATGCACTATAGACCTGTATAGAAATGCCCATTCTACTTTGGTCAATGCTAATTTATCTTTTTTTACTTGGATGTTTTGTGTGTAACTTTTTCTGCTGTCACGCACAGTGCTGAGCAGTCATCCTGCAGTCATCTTTCTGATGGACATATTTGATGCAGGGAGCTGTGAAATTACTTTTGAAAATCAAAGTGAACAAACATTGTTCATATGGGCTTGGACCTGCCTGTTGTTCAAATCTTATTTTAGAGCAGAAAATGTGTGAGAGAGCTATTACACATTCAGATAGTGGGTATTTCATGTACTTTATGGGTAGAGAGATCTTACAGCAGAAAAAGCCTGTCAAGAAAGGTACAGCACTGGTTTAGGTTGTTGATTCTGATGTTGTTACATAAAACTTACAGAATCTTTAGAGGCTTTTGGCCATAGATGTGTAAGAATGAATAAATGTTATATTGTCTTTTTTTCAAAGATACTTGATGTAACCACTAACAGTGCGTTTAATTAGCATGTCATTTGAAAATTGCACAGAATTTTGCTTTTTGTGGTAGCTGTATTTCCTTCACAGTGGCCTCTTAAGGTGGTTTCTTTCTTTACAGAAAGGAAAGAATAACCTGCATTTTAAATCTGCTGTAGCACTTCGCACCATTGGTGCTCTGCTTTTGCGCTTACGACAAATTTGACGGATTTGGAAGTAGGGGCAGTAGTGCCCTGAAGTGTTTCTCTTCCCCCCACTCCAGGCACTTGCATGCATATGTGCAGGCACATGTGCACGGTGCCCACCCTGTTTTGGAGTCCTAGCAGGCATGTTGCACTCCTCTGTGGAAAAGAAATGTGGCATTTGGGTCAGTGTTTCTAGTTCACAGAGGACCTGTGATGTAAGATGGCTTATTGCTGTACACAACAAGAATCTCTGATGTGCTTGCTAAATAGCATGTAAATAGCTGCAGGCTCAGATCCCCTTACATTTCAGGAGTTCTAAGAATTGAATGACCTCCTAAGAGGCAGCAGCTCTGCTTTTCCGGTTCTGGTTAATTATGTCACAGGTGATGGTATTGTGTTATGTGCATGTACCATTGAGATGTGTGTCTAAGCAGTGTATGCTGGGTGCTAGCCTATCCCCATTGCTTGTCCCGTGGGACTTATTTAAGCCAGAAAAAAATGTAAGTTGCTGTTAATGAGCAGAGAGAGGTTAGCACCTGTCTATCTAATCCATGCTTTTTCCGTATTTCATTGCATCGAAGGAATATCACTGCCTAACGGTTCTAGCGCATCAACAGCTAAACAGTACTTGACATTTAAAGAGATTTTCTGTTGTGCACTTGTATAGTCAAGAGTAATTCTAATCCTATTAAAGATATTATGTCATGGAGGCGTGTCCTGGAGGAGAAGGCTTCTGCTAACTGGCCCGATGGAAAGCAGAGGGGAGGGGCGAGCAGGAGGGCGGATTTATTACTCGATAGTTAGGTCAGGGATTTCTGTGGGAAATGCCCAGTGGTTGCAGTTGCTGATGATTTCACGGCAACAGCAGTGAAACACAGAGTGCGCTCCGGTAGCTGGTTACTGAATGAGACACTGCAAATGGGTGGAAAGAAAAAAGACAGCGTGTGAGAGAGAGCCAGAGAGACACAGAGAGGGAAGCTGAGAGCAAGGAAAGTGCTCCGGCTCGGAGAGTCTCCCAGGTGTACTGCAGAAGCTTTTTGGAAATGGATGCAAGGACCATCTGCTGCCTATAGATTAGAGGACTGTAGACTAGGAGTGCAGAGAAAGAGCTTATGGCTCTTTTTAATAAAAATCAAAGTTCTGCATAACTGATTCATCAAGATAAATCATGAGTGTGCTCTTGCATGGGATATTAATGTATAAATCCATGCTTCAGACAGACAGAGTACAGCATACACTGCTTTAAAAAATAAACCCAGCAACAATGCAGTGAATAAATTCTGCAGTGATTATCTGATTTATGTACGAAGAAAAAGAGAAGCAAAACACAGACAGCTCTTAGCGCACTGTGGCATTTGCAAGGCACTGCATTTAATGCTGAGAGATGCTATACATTAAATCTGACAACTGTGAAAAGAGAGATCATGGAGAAGTCAAGTAGTGAGGATTCTTCAATTCACCGGAGTCCATCTTTGGATAGCAAAGACTCAGATTTTGCTAAACCTTCTACCTCAGGGAGGCAATTTGGTCGAGGTTTTACTGCAGGAGCTTTCTATGGTACAACCGGATCACGCACACAGAGCCACACTGGGGTCGGAACCGGGACCGGCGCTGGGACTGGAACTGGCGTAAAAAGTGAAAAATACAGTGCACCCAAAGGCAGCAAATACGTGGTCTTTTACCTGGATCTATCCTTTGTTTTCCTTTTAGAATTTAAGAAGTGCAACATGGCAAGAGGCTGCCTGTGTTGTTTGAAATACATGATGTTCCTTTTCAATTTAATATTTTGGGTGAGTACTGCCTTTTCAGTTGCCTTCATCTGTTAGTGTATCCTGTACTGCTGCATTATGTGTGTAGTGCATCTTTGAAGCAGTACAGTAAGTTCTCTCCTCCCCTCCCTCTCTCTCATACCTGCCTGGAATATTTTCAGTGTTAAACTTGTGTCTATTGGGAAATGCACATGCTTTCTATATCTGTATTGCTACCTGGTTACTGTAGTTTGGCTTCTAATTGCTCAGACTTGCTATTCTATTGTGCTTTGAACTGGGTTATCTAAGAAAGGGCAGAATTGTTGCCCTTTAAGGAAGACCAGAATTATTGTAGCATTAAAATCCTGCAGTGACTGGATTGTTGCATTCTGTTGTAATACTTGTTTTGCAAAAAGCTGAAGGTTAATTTTTAAAGTATATTTTCATTGCCACCATAAATCTCATTTGCTTTGTGTGAACTGCATTTGACAAACTGCTTTTTCATTTGAAGGAAGTTCTGTCCCATTTCTCCAAATAAAAACAGTAAATCATGTGTGTTCTAACCTCTTAAAGTCTCAGCATAAATGTAAAATGCCTGGAATGGTGAATTCATCTGAATTCAGTTTCAGCTGCAATTGTACACATTGGTGTGTGAAGTTGGAGACTTGCACTTGCTTCTCAGGGATCAAAATTGATTTTCCTCCATCAGCCAAGAGGCGTGAGGAGTTGTAACAATGAATGTTTCAGCCAGCAAGTTAAAACCGTAATGGCTACTTTGAGCAAAGTATTGTCACATACAAGAGAGGGAGGAAAAGTTAAGTCATCTGCCAGCTAGGCATCCTTCAGTACAGCATTTTTAAGGAAATCACAGGCTAATTAAAACACCGAGTATTCATGAAGATAACCCAATATGAAACAGTTTGCTTCGTTTGAAAGCAAAGGTCACTGCTTTCCTGGTGGTTACAAAGCTTGGGCACGTGAACAAAACCATTCATGGTTGTGATCCAGAAACATACAGTAAGCTTCATAAATAAATGAAAACACCACCCCAAGATTTATTTTGGAAAAGGAGGCATTAGCTGTCTAGTTCAAATAGCTACCTTTGGTGTACAGATACCATTGTTCAAATTAGGAGCCTTTACTAGCAGGTTCTCTGTTTATCTTGACCCACTTACTGAAATAACCTCTAAGAGCAAGAGTTAATGGGAGATTTGGTACAGTGTTCAACCGCTCACGCAACAGTGAGCTTTTATCAGTAATAGACTGAAATCCTACAATTACTGAACTTGTGGGCATCTTACTGAAATAGAAAGATAGAACTGATCACTGAAGAACATCTGATCAAAGTTCACTTATTATTTTAATTTTTTTTTCTGTACACATACCCTACTAGAAAGTTGCCATAAGTATTTTTGGAATAAATAATTTTAAAGACACCATAATTGTATCAAACTGGCTATTTGACTCAATGCTGCATTACTTTGACACCTTGAACTATTTTTTTTTTCGTATCTGTATGTGGTGACTAGTTTTAGAAAAACTTTTATCTGGTCTCAATACTTATGTCCACTGTGATCTGTTATGTAGGTGTCTCTTACTCCTCACCCCCTTAGATGCAACATCTTTCTTTGATTTTTTTCTTCTTCCCAAGCAGCAATTTTCTTGACTCTGCATCAGACCTTCAGAGTCCATTTTTTCCATCCCTTGAACTTGCAAGAACATTTCAGACTTCATCTGTGTGCTCATCTCTGTCTGCTCAGCTCCCGCTGGACTTCTATACAAACACATTGCTGCTTAGGTTAAAACTAGCCTACCATCTGGAACAGTTCTCTAGTGTCCTGTGCTTCTTCAGTTCTTACTCTTAACTCTTAATCCACTTCACATTCTCCTTATCATGTCTTTTGTTGCAAGGCTTATATCACTTTTCTTTCTGTTACTAAACTTTATCACCACATCTCTGTCCTTTTTTGTGTTGTGAACTATACAATTTGGAATGAGAATAATGCTCTGGCCTGGTGAATCTGAGAGATTATTGAAAAATGCTAAATGCAAGATGTTAGGTACTTTTCAAAGTAGTTTACAATGGAAATGTGATCCTTCAGCCGGGTTTAAATTGCTCAGAAGTCCCTCCTTCTTCACTGTAGCTGTCTTACACTCAATTTTGCAAGCCAGTATGGTGCTCCTGTGCATTCTTCCAGTTTTGCTGGTTTTTTGGTTTGTTTTTTTTTTGGCTGGGCTATTTTATTGTTTGAGACATTCAAATGAATAACATTATCCTTTGACTCGCAGAAATGCAACTAGAGTGAGGCACACCACACTACATGTGTTCTGTAGTTTGCCACATCTGGCTTCTTACCTGGAACCTACACTAGTTCACCATGACTGTCTGAGAAGTTGTGAATGTTTGGCTCTGTATGTGCTCCTTGCCGATCCTGTGCCCCTGCAGCATCTCTCACTCCTGCCCTGAACTCTCCTGCGAGCCCAGCACTGGACTCCCCCCACAGCTCTGCCAGCGCCCTCCGCTCCTGCCCTGCCCTGAAGCACTCCCTGCTATTTCAATCCTCTTTCTTCTTAACCTGCTTTTTCCATTCCCAGGTTTGCCTGTTCTCACTGCTTCCTTCTGAATTTCTGTTAAGAAACCTAAGTCCAAAAACATGAGCTGTGGCCTGCTCTTGAGCAGTGACTGTCATCTTTCGTAATGCAAGGTGATTAATTTTTAAAAAGAGAAGCTTCATTTTTAAACATGAAATTTCCTGAACTGTGATTTTAGCAGAATGAGGCTCCTCGTCTTCAGTGATAAGGAGACCACTTCCACACTGTTACCATATAAAATAGTGGTTGTGAGATGCTTCCTCTGAAAATGAACACAGGAGGTGTCCTTTGGCATCCCAGCATGCTGGGCATGATGGTCTGGAATGATTCTTAGTGTTGGGTCAGAGGAGAATGTTCTTCTGTAGGAAAAGAGGAACCTTTTTCCATTATTTCTTCCTGAGGCAGAGAAATGGGGCCTAATCTGTGCCTCATGGGCCAATGGGCTCTACTACTTTTTCAGCCTTGCAGCTAATTTATACAACTCACAGATTTGACAATTAATTATATGTGAATATTATATATTACATGCATTATTTTTACATACATTATATTTTACTTATTTTAATGCGTATCCACTGATACTTACACACAATTGTATGTTTTAAAGTGATGGAGAAGTGCAGTAGTCAGTGGATTCTCTTAGCACTTTGTAGCCAACATGCTGTTGCTGTGATAACTGCAACCAAGAGTTGTAGCAGAAATTCAGTGTCTGTGAATTCAATTCATGACAAAATACAGCTTTTGAAAATCACTAGCATATGTATCAGTTACCCTGGAAAGATCACCTACCTAGTTGTACAAAGCAAATTTGTTTAAGTGGGGCCTAGCAGTAAGTTGGAACAGAAGGTGTTTCTCCACTGAGTTACTGAGAGCTTCAGGTATTTCTCTGTGTCCCTCTGATTCTTAACAGTTGTTCATGGCCATCTGGCATTGCTTTCTTTCAGAGATTAGGAAAGTCTGAGCTGAGGGTTAAGGAAGCTTATAGTATTTAATTGTGTGGCTAGGATGATGATTTACACTGAATTCATCCTAAGTGCATAATAAGTTTTGCAAAGGGACTGGATGGACAACTACAAATGTTAATTGATTTAGTTTGCCTTCAAGAATATTTATGTGCAAACATGTGGAGATTGCAAAGCAGCTGATACTGCTCTGCAGAAGAAATAAAGTATTGATTTTTGCTTCTACAGATAGCAGCTAAATTGTCAAGGAAGGTAATCACTAAATACAAAAACATTAGAGTATATGTCTTTCTATGGGAGAATTCACTTTATTGTTATTAAAGAAAAGGATTGCAATAATTATTTTCACCAAATATATCAGAAAATATTACTGGTTATAAAAAAGAAGTTATATGAAACATGAATTTTTTTTAAAAAAAATCACTCATGAAATGAGAATTTCATATGGTCTTAAAAGGGAAATTTTGAAATGACTGGCATAAGTTACCAAAATTCACTAGGGAACTTTGCAAGCAGTCAATGGTCACAGTTACATTTTGTCTTGTTCTGTTAATTTAACTTAGGTTAATGAGTTTGCATATAGTGAAGCATTCATAATAGACATCTTGATAGTTTTTACTCTTGCTTAATTTTGATATAAAATGCATTTTACTAGGAGCTATATGGCAAGATTATTAAGTCTGATCTTCTGTGTTTCAAGAAGAGTTAAGTAAAAGCTAAGCATAGTCAAGAAAATCCTTAATGGGGTTTATTTGTTAAAGGTGTTTAATTTTAAACTACTAAAAAGAATCTGATAAGCATAATACCTGTGTATTAATGTTATAGTTAAAAGCAGAAGTTATAATTTATCTAATTTAAGTGGAGTCAACTATACAAGTTCAATTATTTAATATTTACTTTCAAAGTAAATTTTGTACTAACATTTTCCTTTTACTGAAATGTAAGTTTAGAAGAGGAAAAACATGGACTGGAAACTTGGTGGTCCAACTGGAGCAGCAGAAAGCCAAATACTGCAAATTTTTCCCTGATGGTCTATAATTACAATAATGGATAAAGACTGTTGCTCCTGGAGAATATTTTTTCTGCATTAATTATTTGTGCAATTTAATCTTGTAGCAGGAGTAATTAATTTTTTTTTTCTGTAGATTAAAGCCAATATTATGTCAATGAGCATAAAGACAGTAGTACAGCCGCCATGAAGGTCATTTTTACTAAAGTCTCAGATCATAGTAAAAGAGAGGGAGCATGTCCATTCTCTGGGTCTGGCTGCTGTCAAAGCTCTTGGTACTGTGAAGCACCTAACAACTTCAGAATGATTTGCATAAGGTAATCCATACCTATTTTTGCCAAACTGGAATAAATAATATAGTGCACTGTTTAGTTTGAAGTACAAAGTTTTATTGCCTAACTGAACCTATTGGACAGACTGTTAAATTATGTGAAGATATTTTGTCCCTACAAATAACTGAAAATTAGTATCTGAGGTTTAAAAGGGGTGGACAGTTTGTCCCTTAAATCAGAACAAAATTGCTAACAACAAACAGCTTTGGAAAGGACACACATTAAATTTCTCTTTTGTTGCCCTCCTGCTGGCTGCATTATCTGATATTCCCCATTTTCTTACACAGAGGATAATGACAAGGAGAGACAGTGAGTGACCCTGGGATGCTTGTCTCTTGACATAATAGTGATATTTACTTCTGTTGTATTTCCACTCTAATGACATGTGTGGTGACAGTTGCATATAATCCTGTGAAAATAAGAAGATCCAAAACCAACCAAACAACCAAACGCAAACAGAAAAATCACAAACAAACAATCCTTCCCCCAACAAAGAAAAGCCCACATTAAAAACCCAAGAGAAACCAGCAAGACAATGAATTCTGGAAAATCTAATGTTTTCAGTGACATTAGCAGGAGAATTCTTTTTTTTTTTCTGATAGGGATTTGAGAAGCTGTGAAAAGATCCCAGCTATTCGTCTTAGTTTCCTCTCCAAATGGTATAGCACTGTTGGTGTCCCCATGGAAACATGCACCTCAGTGGGGGAGAACTATTAGATAAATGTTTTAGCATGACAATGTTTTGGCTGGGAGGAGAAGGAAAGGAAATATTGAGTTCAAACAGTGTGGTGTCCTAATGAATGTGAGGTAAATGAAGTCCATTTGTAACCAGCAGGATGACATTGCAGAGTAATATTAAAACATTATTGGAGACCTGAGACTAGTTTTAATTTAAAATATTGAGGTTTGCTTGAGAGCTGAGTTACACTGGTTAACCTGGGTGGTGAGGGCCTCATACCTCATTTTAGAGTCTAAGCTGTTTGAACTTGATAGGCAAGACATGCAGCATTTTTTGCAGCGCTCCTCTCACTAACTGCTCTTTGCTAACACTATAGGTTTTATTTAGGTTGTTTTGGGGGTTTTTTTAGGTGTGGGGGATTTTTAAATTATTTTGGTTTTCCTTCAGTGTGGAAGCATTTTAATTCTAGCTGTAGGTAGGTGTGAGATCCATTTGTGTCTGTTATTTTGGATAAACAACGAGTTGATTCATCACTCGAGCAGACTTGTACACAACTGCTGTAATGTGGCCTGTTGGACAGTTTGCTCAATTGTACATGAGGAGGTTTATGGTCATGGAAGGTGAGAAGTGCAGTAAGAATTTCCAGTTGGAAAACAAATTCCTCCCCTCCAGTTCTCCCTGCACCCTTGTACTCCCAAAGTTAATCTTTCTTAAAAATATAGGACTCAGGTTCTGTTCCTTATATCCTTTGAGGACATGAGGATGACGTTAAACAAATCTGTGCATGACATTAAACAAATTTCTTCATCCTTCTATGTCTCAACTCCCCTAACTTTAAAAACAAGAATGTATCAAATTTCCATGAAGTGATGACTTATTGTCAATTTTGCAGAAAGGTAATAACTGTAATGTTTCCTACTTAATTCTGCATTCCTAGACCCATTTCAGTAAGCCACTTGGTAGAGCCTTGGTTAGCAGGGTCCCCTTTTGTCTGCTCCTGCCATCCCCCAGGTAAGTAGGTCTGCAAGAGGCCCATCCAAAGGGGTGTAATCTTTCTCATGTGCGTAGAGGATGAGCTTGTAACTCCATTATCTGGCTGTCCAAGGAGGCATCTAATTTGTTTATTTAAACACTGCTGACACAGAACAAGACCTGGGTAGAAAAGATGGGGGGATGCATTATGGTTTCTGGAAAGTAAAGTGTGGTTTATTAGGGTTTTGCTGTACACGTATTTGGGATGTTCCTAATGGGTAGCCAGGTCACCACAGATACTATGGAATACTATAGGAACTCTGTGTTTATAATATGTAAAGTTACCCAGCCTTTCAGCAACTTACGAAAACTATGAACCAAAGGAAGAATTCTGCTGTTTGTGTTGGGCTTTGCTTTAATTATCTTGCAGGAATAAATAAACCACACTTCCCAAACAAAGGGAAGGGACTTCATATGGCTGAAGGTGTGTTATTAGACAGTGAATGTTTGCTGAACCTATTGGGGACTTCTCACATAAAACTTAATAGTTCTAATACCGCTTTATAGAAATGACTGCAGACACTGAACTGAAAGCCATTTCAGAACTTTCTGACACAAATTAGCTTTAAATCAACTCAGATCTCCATTTAGCTCAGTCCCTTGCTGCTTAGGAGCAACTTGAATTTATTCAGCAGAGATAATTGAACTTCCAGTTGTTTTAAAATTTGACTGGAATGATTGTTCTTTCCTGCTGCCTTTATTGAACTGGGCTAAAGTTCACATGGTTATCCAAACTTTCTTCATTTAACTACTGCATCCAGTATAGCAAGGATTGTGAATATTCGTGGGACTTGCTGCCAGTTTGAATTTTAGAAGTCATCTACAGCTCATCTTCAATACTGTCTCTCAAAACTTGGTACCCTGGCCAGTAGCTTTATCACTGCTCAGATAACACAGCTAGGACTGGGGCTCTCCACACGGTTACAGAACATCCAGTCCCTGTTTGTTGTTATCCTTAGTCAAGTCATGGACATGGCCTTACAGTCTTACTGAGCAACCCAAAGCCATCTTTAAGTGTTTGATTATGCAGTTAACATGCTGGCTCTCTTCTCTCTCACCCAGAACCTCTGTGCTGTCTGGGAACAGAGCTGATGGCTATCCCTTGGAAAGGGATGGAAACTGAAGCGCAGGAAGACTAGTTTACTGTTTCATTTATTTCTTTCTTTGCTTTCTTATGTTGGCTATGTTTTTGTTGTTAAATGTAGGAGATGAGAATTAACTTAATCAAAAGAGTTAGTAATGTTTAAAAATAGTGCTTGTTTTAATAGGGAAAGGACTCCCTACCCATGGATTCTGTTGAATCTGCTTGGTCCTCATTTCAAGCTCCTTTTGCTAGTCCTGTCTTCTGACTCCTGAATGAAAACCCCTTGTTACTGTTTCTAATCAGTGCAGCAGGGATAGTTTTGAAAATACATTAAACTAGTCTCTATATGTCTTTCTTCCCATATCACTGGCAAGTCATGAAGCATCAGAGACTGAATTTGTATCTTTTTTTATTTCTTTTGTGGATTTCCCCATACTTCTGTTTTATGTGCATTCTGGTACAATTTGTACTGCTGTAGGTACAAATTACAGGTCTGCAGTAGAAAATGATCACGTTATGGTTGATTCTTAGAAGTGTATGACATGTATTGAGAGTTGGTGCAAGGAATAAAAACCAGCAGAAACTGGTATGCTAATCATCTGTTACAGAATTATTAATTTCTAACACTGTATTGAGTTGTGACTGGTAAGTACTTTCTTTTTACTAAAATAAGCAGGGTTTAATGTTTTTAAATTTTTTTATGATAAAGAAGACTGAGACAAGACAGTAATGGGCTATGGATGAAGATAAGATTATGAACAGATGACTATAGGATGTAGGGTTCATCAGCTTAACAAATTACCAGTCATTAAGAGAGATGCATTAGTTGCTTGTGTGCACATTTCTACCATGTTGTGGATGTGCTGCAGAGCACGTTAACTTAAACTATGCAGTTTACTCTGCAAACAATGTATGGAATGGTTAACAGTGGAAGCAGTTAACTGGGAATAATTCCGTTGTATATAGTCATGTCTCTGTACCACAACATACAGTCACTGAGGCTAACATGATGCAAAAATGAAACAGAGGAAAAAGAATTTGCATCGTACTATTCAATCAAGTTTCCTTCATTTGCTATCTTAGAGAATTGGAATTTACTAGAAGAGCTGCCTCTGAATCAGAGGTTGTTCTTTTAGTCTCTTTAATTGATGTATTATGCACACTTTGTTTTAAATGGTGCTGCTGAATACTTTGATTTTGCTAGTAGCTGTGTCACTGCTGAGAAGCGTGGATTCTTCACAAGACTCCTTTCTTCTTCTCTATTGTCTTGGAGAGTTTCCAATTAGTTATGCTCTTAAGCAGGTAAAAGAGGTGTCTATGAATACATTGTAATTCAGAAATGTAAACATCTCTTTTTGTCTCATTTCATAGTAGTTTTAAACTGAATTGATGGTTAAGAATCTCATTATCCTTTACTTCTGTGCCCATCCCCCACTTTTTACCTTTCATCAAGCTATTGCTGTGTTCCAAAGTTTCCCTTTTTCTTTTGCAGTGTCCTCTGGATGCAGAGACACAGTTAAATTAGAAAAAAATAAACTTCATGTTCTCAGTTGCTCTTTCCTTAGAGTTTCATTTGCCCCGTCTTCGCCATTTTCACTGCTTTAAGGAATTGATATTACATCTGTTGCCTTAATCCCAGAGTGCCTTAGGACCACTTAATGTATTTATCCTCTTGACACCCTGTAAGTATGGGCCGTGCTTTTATCCTCCTGATACAGATGGAAAGCTGAGACACCAAAACAAATGAATGTCTGCATTAGAGTGCATGATAGAGGGCTGAGAGCCATTAGAGACCAGAACTAGCAAGTTGACAATGGTTTAACCCCAGCCAGCAACTCAGCACCACACAGCTGCTTGGTCATTTCCCACCCCTTCTACCCCAGTGGGATGGGAGAAGAATCACAGGAAAGGTAAGTAAGTTGAGGTAAAAACAGTTTAATAATAGAAATAAAATATAATAGCAACAATCACTACATGATGATAATTGTAATAAAAAGGGAAACAACAAAGAGAGAGATATAAATTAAATCCCCAACTCCCCATGTACAATACATCCACTGACTGATGCCCAGCCCATCCCTGAGCAGTGATTGATGGCTCCTGATTGACTCCCTGCCGTTTATGTACTGAGCATGACATTCTATAGTATGGAATATCCCTTTGGCCAGTCCTTCTCATGCTCCCTCCCAGCTCCTTCTGCACCTCCTCGTTGGCAGAGCATGAGACCCTGAAAAGTTCTTGACTCAAGGTAAGCACTGCTCAGCAGTAGGTGAGAGGCACTGGCACAGATTGCCCAGGGAAGTTGTGGATTCCCCATCCCTCGAGATTTTCAAGGCCAGGTTGGATGGGGCTTTGAGCAGCCTGGTCTAGTGGAAGGTTCCCTGCCCATGGCAGTGTGATTAGAATTAGATGATCTTTAAGGTCCCTTGCAACCCAAGGCATTCTGTGATTCTGTGTTATCAATGTTATTCTTACATCAAATCCAAAACACAGCACTGTACCAGCTACTAGGAAGAAAACTAACTCTATCCCAGCCAAAACCAGGACAGAAATCCACATGCAGCAGACTTCAGCATGGAGAGGCTTGTGTTGAGATCTGCATGGCAGTGCCCACTCAGAAATCCTGCTGATCACTTCCCTCGAGCTTGGGTGTCTGCAGCAGTCCTCCTGCACTTTCATTGCCAGATTAGCTTAAATCTGTCTGTATCCATGGTGTAGATGTGTCCTTCTGAGGGAGTTGTACAAAGTTAAACTGAAATTGAATCTGTATCCCTGAAGTCCCTGGTAAGTGTCTTAAGCAACTGACCATCTGTTATGGGCCGTGTGCCTTGGGAGAGACTTCGGAGCCAAGCCACCTCGGAACTCCACATGCTTGTGCAGCAAAAACTCCTAACAGTTTTGTCTGCAGGCACAAAACTCCTAACAGGTTTAGGACTGCTACAGCATCCTTTTATTTGCCTGTATATGCCAGAGGTCTGGCATCATGCCACTGACATCCAGAACTACCTAGAGGAGTGGAAGTTTTCTCATGACACAGCATAAAACTTAAACCTTCCTACCACCTGTAAAGTGTCATGGAATAAAATGGAGGTCTCTTCTTGAGATTGGCATCCAACAGATGACAGTCAAGGTGCAGATTTGGCTGTTGGATATCTCTCTTTATTGATTTCATAGTAATATTTTTTTTATGACTCCAAATCAGCAAATGAAGTATATTCCATAACTAATAAATAACCCAACATGGGATTTAACACTTACAAAAGGTAGAGTTGTTGCATGGCTGGCAGTAGGATTTCTTTCTACTTTCCATAGCCCTCAAGCCATATGTTAGTCATTTATTGCCTGAGCAATGTTTGTTCTAACAGCTTTTTCAGCATGTGGAATGTAGAGAGGACTCTCAGGTGGGACCTTTCTTTGCTCTCTCAGCATCTGGGAGGATGTTTGGATGTCTTTCGGTGCAACACTGGTTTCGTGTCTTACAGGATGCAGTCCAAAATGCAGATCGCTGGAGTTAGATTTGCGTCCAGTTTGTTGTTTTTGTGTTTGTTTAGGCTTTTTTCTCTTAATAGAATATGCCTGTAGAGGTGGCTATGATGTACGATCTTGATGTGATAGAGCTATCTGTTACTTTGGCAGGTTGGAATCCCCTTTACTTTGGAAATTTGAGTTTGTCTTTCTTCTTTTAGGTAGAAGTGGAACCTGATTGCTGGATTTTGTTCTTGTTTTGTCTCTTAGTCTGTTCATCCATTTACAGCTTAATTGAAATAAATAATTGTTGTGCTTCATGATTTAGTAGATATTAGTAGTAAGGTTCACCTTATTAGTGGTAGGATTTTCATGGTTTGAGTATTTAAATTCATGATATAAATAAACCGTAGTGGAGTTACAATTTAATTCTACTGTGTTTGACTTCTGGAGTATTGATTTATCTCCCATTCATGAGGCTCAAATACAAAATTGGATATATTGGATCAGACCAAAAGCTTGTGTATCTTGCCTTTTAAAGTATATGGTAAAAAATGCTTAATAGAGACTAAAGGAATTGAATGAATTCATGGAACTTCTTTCAGCCATTTATCCAAAATTCTCTGGCAGAAAGTCTACTTGTTACTTAAATATTCTGTGAAAGGGCATTTCCTTTAATGTCTTGTGCTTGCTGATTTCAATAGATGCTGGCAGTTATTCTGAAAAACAGTAAACCATCCTTCATTTGTCTTGTCGTTACCATTTTTTTATTTTTACTTTATTACTGGAATGGAAAGAAAAATCAGAAAAAATCTAATTTAAAATGAGTTTACAGCGAAAGCAGTATTTAGCAGGGCATATAGCATAACATATGTTCGGATCATGGAATCATAGAAAAAACTCTAGGTTCGTAGGAACCTCTAGAGAACATCTGGTCCAACCTTCTGTTGAAGGGAAATCCTTAGTTTGTGTTACCCAGGGCCCTGTCAAGCGCAGCACTGAGTATTTATAGCAAGAGAAATGCCACCATTTCTCTTGGTAATCTATTCCAATGTTTGTTTGCAATTAGTTCCATTTGTTTTCAGTTTTTCTTATAGCCATGCCAGAATTTTCCGTGGAGCAACCTGCATTCAATATTTGTCTTGGTGGAACAGTGCAGGATGGTGTTCAGTTTCTTGAGCTGGGATGACCAAGGCTGCATACAGTAGTCCAAGTATGGTCTAACAAGTGCTGGATAGAGTGGAATAATCACATCTCATGATCTGCAGGATACAGCCTTGCCAGTGTTGCTTGAGACTGTATTTAAATGCTTACACTAATATTTCTGTAGTTCTGTGGCATAGCTTTTAACATCAAGTTTAGAGCGGCAGCATGCACAGCGCTCTGTACAGAGTTCTGTGAGATGGAGAAGCTCTGCTGTGAGGACAGAAAGATTTTCTTCCTCACTTCTGAGCATTTGCACTCGTATTACACCTCTGCAATTAGATACTCATCCTTTTATTTTTTTTCCCTCTGGACTGCCTTCCCTGGCAGCCTCCCCTGAAGTACACTTCAGCTAAACCACTTCTCCTTCTCTGAGCTATTCAGCAATTTTTGTAGCCCATCCTGCAGCTCTGTCCCTTTGGGTCATGCTCTGTTTTAAACTCCATCCAGCTTGAAGGTGCAGTTGGCACAAGTGCTGACAAGAAGAGAAACATTGATCTTATCACTCCTCCATCCAAGTGGCCGCAGTGTGTGATTGTGTTCTCTGGTGCAGTGTATTGATTTTGTGCGTTGCTGTATGTGTTACATGGCTTCACTGTATTATCAGAACTGCTGACTGCTTTTTTCTTGTTCCACATTTCTGGTCTGTTTAGGGCTCCTGCAGACCAGCTAGTGCTTGTATTCTCTGTTATGTTCATTCTCATTAACAGAGCGTGGATCTCAGAATAATGAGATTTTAAGAGTTCAATCCCTTTACCAGTAGGGTAGGGGGTGGAGCAGGTTAATGGTTGTGGGGTTTTGTTTTGTTTGGGTTTTTTAGAAAAACCAAACAGCTATTTTTTGGTGCATTCTCATGAGTGACATTTTTAAAAGTGATATTTTATATTTTAGACTTATATTGAGGGAGTCTGAGCAACAGCTCAACCTTGAAAGCAATATGCTTGTATGAAAAATAGTCTGTAAAAATAGTGTTTTTTTTTAAAAAATATTTTACTGAAGTGCAGACTGCATGACACTCTGTTTCCCAACAGTGTATCTGTTCTGACATGTGTCCTAGTTTTAGACCTTGTCCAAGTTCATGAATCCCTTTTCTTTGGAGGGCTGTATTAAAGCCCAGCAGTATTTCTTTCAGGGTACTTCATCTTGTTTGTCCTCCCAGAACTAGCTGGGATCAAGCATGTTTGCATGCAGTTCTGGAACGTCCGAGAATGCAGGTTTCTCACTTAAAAGCTTCTGCAGCTGTGTGTGAGCAGTAATAAATGGTTGACACAAGCCTCTGGGGACAGCTTTAAATGGGTGAACTGTTCCCTGTTCCAGCCGTCTCGGGGATTTTTTTCTCCACTGGTTGGATGCTGTGCTATGAGCCTGACCCAATCCTTAGTGACAGCTTGTCGGGCTGATTAATGCAGACTCCAGAGAATAGCTCTTTGCTCTCTGATTGATTCATTTTACCAATAGAACTCACATTCCTGTAGTGTGAATAATAAACAAGTGATTTAATGAGTACTCCCCAACCTATTCCAATGACATATCCTGACTGAAGCAGCACATGCTTTTGGAAAGCTGAAATACTCCCTGTATGTTACATGCTGAAGATCCACCGAATTATATACTTCTCCCATAAATCCAAATTAGAAAGTTAAGGATTAATTTTCTTCTGTGCTGTGCCATTACACACATTATCAGAAATGTCACTGATGTTTAAATTGTTACTTCCTTCTAATTTTTCTGGTTCCTAACCAGTGATTTTTTTGCTCCATGCTTCCCACCATGAAATGTGTTTCTCATGAAACTATTATTTCTTTGCAGCATCCCACCCTCAGAAGGTGACATGCAAAAAGTAGAATAAAATTTGTTCTTCCTCAAGGCTGTCCTTATTCCCTGCATCCCTGATGGTGGTGTCCCACCTCATTCTATGGTTCTGTATATAACTCTTTGTAGGAATTGGCTCTCCCAGTTCTTGTATTTTGGGAAACTCTCAGGAACACAGAAACAGATAGCATTAGAGCACTCCAGGAGGATAGGGGAGGGGAGCCAGAGCACTGGAAAGAAGGAAGAATTTCTTGTTTGTGTCTGGATGGTTTCTGTTTCCTTACTATTCAAGAACTTTTGCTATTGCAATTAGGAGATCCTGACTCTGGATCTACAAAGAGTTCTCCAACAAACATATTCAAGAGAAACGGGCATAAAATGAACGTGAAAGGAGGGAAACAACACTACTGCTTACTTGTGGGAATATAGACATAGAAGTATTTTTGCCTTCTTAAAGCTTTGCTGTGTGCTTCATAAAGAAGTATGAGGGGAAAATGGGAGGATAAGAGCATCCTTAATCTCTTCCCCTGTATTCCCACAGTCTTTTTTCTCCTTTCTTTTGCTGGGATCCACAGCACACAATTTGTTTCTGCCCAATGTTCAGCTGTACACCTACCGATCTGTTCTCCATGCCCAGCCTTGCTGGTACTGGTATCATACCTGCTCTTTTGTGGGTCAGAATTAGAGTAACCGAGTGGGGAAGCAAAGATCCTGATGAGGTTGTGATCAGGTTTCTGAGGAATAACAGCTGCCAGCTTACTTGCTCTCTTTCCCAGCCTCCACCAGAGAAAGCTGAGAGGGTTCATTTGCACTTGCGTGAGGCACCACTTTTATAAATCTGATAGCACTGTGCCTGCATGCACACAGTTCTCTGACGTGACTTCACTTTTTTGAGTGGATGATTGAGAGATGTTTTTCTGTTTTCTGTTAAAAGAAGCTCAGCACCTTCTAAAGAAACCTTTTTTCTGTCCTCAACTTACTGCTAAAAGGTTCTAGGAGCTGTAATTACAATACTGCTTTAATGACAGTCTCTGGCCTAATTTTTTGCTTCATAGCAGCTTGGGGGAGAGAGGGAGGCTTCTTCCTTTATTGTTTCTGCCCTGTAGTGTCTCCTGCTTCTGTCTGTTCTTCTGAGACTGCAACCTGATGTGACATTCATTTCAGCAGTGGTTCTTTTTGCTGCAGCATCAGTGCAGATTTATGTCTGGCCATTGACGCAATATATTTTATGGGTAGTCAGCTCAAGGTTTTCTGTGTTATAGGATGTGTTGTGGGCAGGTTTAGCAAAGAAAATGCTCAAACCCAATAGCATGAAAAGGCAAAACAGGCTTATTGAATTATGTCTGCTTAGGATTATATAGACTGTATAGATTTAAGATCTGTCTTAGGGCTGAAATGAGCACTGCCATGCTGAAACAAAAGGCAGTGTAAAGATTCAGGAGCATATGCTTGAAAGGAAAAACCTTGAGGGCACAAGAGTTTGCCACAGAGACATGAAAGTGTCATCACTGTGCTGGATGGACCCTAAATTATTTTTTCTCTGAAGGATTATAATCTAGAAGTGGTTAAGAAACCCTGACAGAAAGCATGACATTACATGGGATTGAATTTGAGGTTGTTCTAATGATAAGTCACAGTTCAGCTCCTTGAGATGGAGCAGAGGCAGCCTTTTGCCTGGCAGTCCAAGAAGGAGGAGGAAGAAGAGGTTACAAACGCTTTTGGTTCTCTAGAGTGAAACAGTGGGCACTGGAGGAAGACTGAGTACTCCTGGTCATGAATGGGAATTGGTTTTGAATTCTTGACAACAGTTGAGCCCATTAAAGATGCCTTTTTAATAGACTATTGTTTTCAGTATAGTTTTCATTTTGTTACACTTCTGCAAGCTCTTGGAAAATCAAGCCTTGATCTACAGTCCTATCTGAAAACAATTTTTAGAAAACTACACCTGAGCCATCAGTTGCAAAAAACCGCAACAAATCGGACAACCGAAAAAACGAACAATTTCAAGTGAGGTCCTGAACTTGAACATCATAATCAAAAGTAGGATTTTTGAAAGGTTTCATCACTGACTGGGCTTTGCTGCTGATGTAGTCAGCTCTCTGAAAGAAGAATGTTGATGGCCAGTTTTCAAACCCAAGTGCCTGGTACTCTGTTCCGTGACTGGCCAGATGCTACTGCCTGAGGATTTGTTGAGCTTGATCTCAACAGCTTGTGACAGAATCCTTTGTGTCAGGAAAACTCCATTGTCTTTTCAGTCCCATGGACGGGAGTTATCTTGCTTAATTATCTATCTATCTATGCTTAGAGATGAATGCTATGGAGGTGTGTGCTATGGATGCTGTACCTGAGAGATTCCCCAAAAGCTCCCTTTGGAGGTGATAGATTATGGCTAAACTAATGAGGGAGGTGCTGCAGATCAGACAGATAAACGTGATTATGAGGGCTTCTACATTGCTACTTTGTAGATGGCTTAAGCAAAGTGTGATGGATCTCAGCTTGAATATTCAGTTTAGTGCTGTGCCTGAGTTAGGACGATGATCTTTCCATTTGCAGACTCATAGGGCACATGGAATTGTTTTAGCATTTTTTAGTGTTTTAGGGTTTTTTCTTTCTGTTGTTTCTTGTTTCTGTGAATAGAGTTGTCTGTCATGCAGTGGGAGACTTAATTTAAAATGTCCTTGGCATTGAGCAAAAACTGTTACCTTGATGTAGTTGCTGTTAAGTCACCTGACTCCATGTTATCTCTGTTTAAGGCATTAATTAGGAAGAGAGCTTTAAAAGCTGTTTTCAAGGCCTAGTCACTCAAATATGGCAATGGAGATAGAAAATACATTTCAGCTGACAAATGACACGAGCTTTTATTTAACAGTCCTTATTCAAAGGTACTGAATTGGGAAGACCTGCTTAAATGAGCCCATTCTTCTATCTTCAGAATAGTGGGGTTTTGTAAAAGAGATTTCTGCTCATTTTGGACTGATACGCCCATGTGATCCCATGGCAAAAGCATAAAGAGCTCTGTTTATTCATGACTTCATGGGGACTTTCCACAGTGAGTGCAAGCCAACAGTGCAGGAACACTGCCATAGCTACCACTGAACTGGAGCCTTCAGGCAATTTCTTTACAGAGCTTTCTTTTAATAGATTTGCTCACAAAAAGATGCCTGGTGATGCTGCCTTCCAAATAGGTTTGGCATACACTGGCAGAGCATGAAAGTGTCTTTATCTCTGCTGCAGATGAAAAACCTTGTAGTTTTTTGTTTTCCTAAGAAAAAACTGGGGGGCAAAAGTGAGAAGAACCCAAGGACCTGGCAGATACTGTGTTTACTTTTTGGCTATGTGCAATTCAGTTTTTACTGCTGCCTTTCATGAGCATAACTCAATAAATATGTCAAATCGAGACTCATGAGTGTTGCAGACAGAATGGAAGCTTCAGACAAAATGTTTGGAGCCCTCCTGTTGAGTCACGAGGTGCAGAAAGGATCCTCCTGCTTTTTAAACTCCTTCTCACACAGGAGTCTTAGTGCAGCTGGAATCAATCTTGGCCCCAGACTCTGCCAACAGTTTATCTCTAAAGGATTATATAGGTGTAATTGAAGGTTTATAGAACTTTGTCCTGCAGGATTAAGGATGGCAACCCAAATCTCTTTCTCTCTCTAGATATAAAATAAATTATTTGTTTAAACTTACTATGATAATTATAATGATCAGACTAAAAGACCATAATCAGGATAGGTAGCTATAAGTACTACTATGGTGTACTATTTTTGGAGCAATATTCAAGCAACTATATTAAAGCTAGCAAAATCAATTACTAAGTAGGATTGATGTTACTCACCTGTGCTGATGACTGTGGGGAAATCTCTTTTGCTCGGCCTTGAGGAGTAACCTTGAGGAGCGTCCCCACTCAAGGGAGGGATGTCCACACACATGCTTGGAGAAGGAGCATGTTAAAACACTCCACAGTTAAAAAGTGGGAATGGATTTTTATAGTATAAAGTGATTGACTGTCAGTCCTATGTCTCCAGGCCAGCTGTGCCAGCTCAGCATCTTTATTTAAGTTGTAAGTAGTATCACTTCTTGGATCCTTTATTGGGCACTTCATCAGGTACTTTTTTTCCTTCCTCAGAATGTTTAACTTTGGGGCTGGTGAGTCCAACTGGTTTCAGCATTCTTCAACACCAAAGCCAGCATGGCATCCCTTTCTCCATTCACCACTGATAGCTTTACAAATAAAAATGTTCAAACTGGTTTTCCCCCACTCTAAGCAGAGAATCCTGCTACAATGAGAAGCCTAATACTTCCCTGTGCTCCTGACAGGGATACTAACAAAAATCCAAGATGAAGATAGGGACAAAGAGTATGAAGACACCTTTCTTCTTCAAATTTCAAAGCCTTTTATAAGGATTACAAAGCACCTGAGGCACCTGAGGGTTTGACTGTCTTAACAGGGCCATGCAGGAGGACTTGTCAGACCTGAGATCAGCACTTCTCTTCTAGTCAGGCCCCCGTCTGCTCTCGATCATCTCTCTGCTTTTTTGCCCTTGTTTATTTTTTCATGTAGTTGTAATGACCTCTGAAGTGGCAAGCAGATGAGATGACATTTTATTAGCTATGCTGTATGTGGTCGAAGAGCTGTATAAAAGTGATACAAGTGGCTTCATTAAGTATCTTGTAGGTGCCCAGCTCTCCCAACCCTATGAGACATGCATTAAATTTCTCAGCAGTGGAATGCCATAGACTACATACCTCATATTTAGGAGAGCTCTGGGGAAGGGGATTTCTATGAGTAATTCAGGAGAGTGCGCCAACTGAAATAACCTCCCCCCAAAGACCCCCCAGGGCTAGCTCAGGTATTCGGGAAATCTTGGGATCTTGGGGGGAAAAGTTAAATCCTAGGTGACAGGACAAGGATATTAGAACAGGCTCTTACCACAGATGGTGATTCGCAGAGATGGTTTTATTCAGGCCTCCTTGGGGGTAACAGGCGAGGCAGGAGAGCAGGGGCGAGTGGCCAGGGCAGGATGGTAAGAGACCAGAGCGGTGGCCAAGAGAGGTGGCAAAGAGGCGGTGGTAAAGAGAAGCCAGAGCAGTGGCAAAGAGGAAGAGGCAGGAAGTTCCCTGGAGTTATATCGACTCTTTGGGACAGATAAGATTGGCTCTCAGCCAATGCAGGTTTAGAAAGGAAGGACCCTGAGGAGAAGGGACCACATGGCTCTCTGCCACAGGGGTTCTGGGTAAACCCATTCCCCCTAGAGGAATACAACATGAGGTGACCACAGCTCCTTAGACATCCCTGTACTTAGTCGCTGCATGAGGCTAACTTGGGCATGTGGTCAGATAGGGCTGACCCATGAGCGTTACCTGCAGTCCCTGTGCAGCTCAAATGTTCTAAATTGGCCACCTGTGATGCACATAGTCACATCTATTGATTTTATTGACTGAGGTAACTTGGAGAGCTTTTAACTTTTTGTCCTTTTAGTGTTCTCCAGCCCAGAAACAGATCTGCAGGTTTCACGGAAACAGTGGCTTTGTTACGTCAATGAGACCCTGCACAGTAGAGCAGAACTTGCCTGCGAAAATACTGCTGTTAGCGAAAGTGTGACAGAAGAAAATAGCTCAGTTTGTCTCTAAAACCCAGGGCTGATACTTCAGGATTCAGAGTCAGCAGAAAAAACACCACATAAAACTGTGTTTGAAAACTGCAAACCAAACATGACTGATGCAGAAAAAATTGAGATGTAATGTAACACTGGACCTCCCTACTGCTTTTTGACATTGACTTTTGGAAACAAGCCATGCTCAATGCAAAACACTGGGGAGTATGAGTGGTTTAAATTTTTGATGCTCAGGACAGAAAATCTATTTGCTTGAAATGGAAAAGAGAGCTCCCTGTAAGAGGGCTTGTGTGTCATCATTGGCATGAGAAATAATTTTGTCTTGATAATTATAAATTTCTATCTAGTAGTCAGATCTGGCACTAGAAAATACCTGCTTTTTACTGGCTTGCAGTCAGGTTTTTGCTAGGCTCGTGGGAAGTTTGAAGTAAGTGAAAAATTGATAGAGGAGCTGCAGAGACTGAAAAAACCTATCTTAAACCCTGGTACATAGTGTGTACCTGCCAGCCAAGAAATTAGTCCTGGGAGGATGCTTTAACTTGTATTATTCTATCTGTCTCTGTGACTCTGCTATTCCTCCTGGGACCCTGCAGGTAACCTAGCGTGGAGCACGGTGGGGCTTTGCCTGTGCTGTTATATGGAGAAGTACCATCTCAAGGACACCACTCAGTAACTGAGGTTCTGCTTGATGAGATTCTAAATTAAAAACCAGTAAAAGGTGCTCCCAGCAGCTGAGCGTTTGTGATCTGAAGTGGGAAATGCTTCTCCATATATATTTACAGATGGTGAGTGTTAAGAGAGTGATTTATGGAAGAACTAAGAATTGAACCCGTATCTGCAGAGGTTTGATTAAAGGTCCTGTCTGCAAGGCTGTTCTTCCTCCCCTTAGGACCTCTAGATGATGATGGTCTTTCTCATGTGTTACAGATTTTTTGAGTCAGTAATTCTACAGACACTGTCCATAGTCCACAAGGTCTCCTTTCTGGGTGACACTGAGTCCAAAGTGATCTGTAGCATCAGTGGGATGGTAATGACTCTTGAAAAATATATGTCTGTGTTGGCCCTCCAGCTTTTCCAACCAGAGAGGAGGAGAGGAATTGCAGGAAGGGGAAGCAGTAAATCTATGTCTTTATAGAAAACAGAGTTTGTGATTATTGTCTTCTGTAATTATGGTAGAACAGTTGATTGTAAATGTTGTTTTCACTTGAAATGAGAAAAGCACTTGAAAGGTGAAGGGAATATAAATTACACTTAGTGAATCCTTCCAGAAGACAGCTGAACTTCATGTGCTGATTACTAGAGTCTGTCCTGACCCTCAAACTTGGCATTCTTAACCTTGGTGAATGATGTCTTTGACTGTCTTAGGAATCTGTAATCCAACCCTTCCACTCAGCCCCAATGTAGAAATTTACTGTATTTTTTTATTCTCCTGGCTGCTGTTTATCATTAAACAAAACACATACTCATCAGAAAAAGTGAGGCAGAGCTGTCGTATTCTTGGAGGATTGCTAATGAGAATAGAGTTTTTAATTACAGTGGATCATTACCACATGTAAACTGACCATCTGTTAGAGGAGAATACTTGTGAAGGAGAGAAAAAGGACATAGTGTGTACCTTTCAGAGAGGATGCTGCTCACTGATAAAATATTAATTGATGTTAGCCAGGAGGGCTTTGGAAGTTTCATCCTGTTGCTCTTAATAACTGAATTGTCCTTATGAAAGGAAGTTTCCCTCTGCATTCTTCCCAGTGATGTGTGCTGTCCAAACTGACCCAAGTCCTCATACTGAAGCCTGGCACTTTGTTTAGTTCATGCATTTTTCTCAATTTAATGACTGTTTTGTTAGAGGTTCTTAGGCCAGGGTAGAGGACTTACCTTTCTGCTTTTATGCTCCATGGGTGTTTATGCAGTTGGTGTAATTGGAAGGAAGTCTTGGGAAACCACAAATTCTCAAAGCAAACGCACTGAGTTTTGTGCAGTGAATTTCACAGATGATATAACATGAGGCTGTCATGCACACATGTGGCCTTCAAAAGGGATGCAGAAGTGAAGAGTGAATGCTCAGCAAGCATTTAATCTGGAAAGCAATCCAAAAAGGCAGATAGCCATAATTTTATTAAAATATTTGTTAACATTATCATTAGTGTTTTTAAGAAATAAAATTAAATTATTGGATTAATTTAGTGATGCGTGCAAATAGCAAACAAGGTTGTGTATCTATGTGAAGATTCTGTCTGCAGTGGTGTACTTCTTATGAGATGTTGCTCTAAGAGAAGTTAGACCTTTCTTTCTTGCACCGATACTAATGCAGGAGAGATGGAAGGTAAAACTTTGCTTCATCTGTTGTACTTCCTCACTGAAGTAAAGGCATTCCTCTGAGAACACTGATTCTCCATGCCTGGCATGATGCTGCAGAGGAGCTTTTCTCTGCTTCACTAACTTTTGTTAATGGCCCCATCCAGTTAGCTTGTACCCTGAAAAGTCCATGATCATTCCCTGGCTTATCCTCTTCCACTTTTTCATGCCATGCATAAGGGTAAGTCGTGCTAAGCTGATCTGTATCCTGGTTGATTTGTCTATTTTCTGCTTTTCAATGAAGTTTTCTGTTGAATTGGGAGCTAAGGTGTTTTAAATTGATTATGTAAATTATTTTTGATCAAATTAATAACATGGTAGGAATCTGTCATATTGCTGTTTGCTGAATGTCTTTGCTAATGGAAAGTGGAACTGTTGCACCAACAGTTCTAATGGGAACTGTTGTACCAGCACCTTTCTTGATCTGGTTAGAGCCCATGCCAGTTGATGCTTAAGAAAATGGAAGGGAACTTCTATGCACTGAAGCAATAGTGTTGTACTGTGGGAGAAAACTTTCTTTCATGACCCCTGATCTCAGTACTCGCTGAAGCAAGAGATTTGATTGCCCATATCTTAGGATGCAGAGCAGCACATCAATAAAATTCACACTGTTTTCCTGTGTTTGTGCACCTAACTGATCTAAAGGAAGAGCAAGGCTTTTTAATTTCCAGTTTGCATATTCTGTTCAGTCCTCTAATTGCCAAAAGTAATATTAAATACTCTAGGGAGAAGGTCATTTATCAGGAAGCAGAGTTTTGGCACTACTGAAGAATTAGGTTATCTTTACATTATGAAACCACAGTGTCATAATTAGGTCACTATTTTCTTTAATGTCTCTGTGTAACTGGCTGAAAAATCTACAGAAAATCTAAGATAGCTAAAGGTGTGTATTTATGAGACAGGGAAGAACACTTGGTTTTCTGGGTTGATACTGGTCCAGTGCACTGCTAAGGGATGCACTGATGCTGCAAATCACTCAGGTATATCAGCAAAGACACTTTTCTCAAATCTGTGTAAAAATGATGGCTCAAACAGTGTTTGGGGGCCATCTAGCAGATGATGGTTTCATTTCCTTTGGATGAGAGGCGAAACAGCCTTCCTGGCCACTTTTCAGAAGTGTTGGAGTGCTAATCCTGGCCTCCTAGCCAAGACCAGCTTGGGTAATTAGATTGTGCCTTCTTAAATTCCACATCGTGTCCAAGTGGGCAGACTATTCTTCAACCCATGTCTCAAACATGGTGTCACGGTTGGGTATTTTCCCTGCTTTAACTTGGCTGGTCATGTGGATCTCACACAGTGCTGTGCCTCTTGCTTTTGCCACCATTATTACTATCCTCTTATTATTGTGCTGAGGTTTGTAGGAGGAGATGATACCTTTATCTGACCAAGTAATACAGCTAGAGGGAAAAAAGGCTTAATGTAGATATCAGTAGAATGTCCAGAGGCTACTAGAGATCTGGGCCTGTTTGTTCATGGTTTTGTGTAGATGCAGAGCTAAAGGCAGGGTCTGTTTTGGGAGTTTACACACACGGAAGTTGAGGCAGGTAAAGGGATAAAAATATGCAAGCAGAGTGATTGATGGGGTGACATTTGCTAGTGAAACAAGAATGAAATTCATTCTGGAGGTGGTGAGTTAATTCACAAGGTGAAAGAAATGTAGAAGGGGTGGGACCTCATGAGGTTCTAGGCCAAAGAAGATGGGAAGCTGGTAGAGCAAAGCTGAGATTGGCAGGTTGGCCAAGCTGGTGTTCGAGTGAGGGCTGACTGAAACAATGGAAACAGACAAAACTCTCTGTGATCATCACTACCATTTTGCCTACTGTGGAACAGACTGGGATTCACACTCTTTGCTTGGTCTCTGGGTCAGAGTTCCTGGTGTCCAGTTCTACATGGCTTGGGGTGAGCATGGGACAGTGTCTGTGGTTACAGAAGGGGGAATAGTACTTTCTTCTAGAGTTTAAGGTGCTTTGGGGAATACAGGTAGTCCCTGATCTTGGCCTCTTTATTCATTTCCCTCTGGACACTGTGTGAATCCATGGGGTGGAATGGTTCTTCCATCACTGGTGATTGCTGTGGTCAGTTCAGCTGCCCTGCTCTACTGAGAGTGGTACAGAGCTTTTTAGGCAGCTTAGGTGGGACAGCTTTTCCTCTGTATCTGAAAGCAAAGAAAAGAGGGTTGGCAGCATTGGATTAGTGTTTGGAAGAATGTAATCTGATTGAAAAAGTCCCAAGAAGAGAACCCTGGACCATTCTTTAAACCATCTGGCTCTCAAATGGCTCTCTTCCAGCTACTGTGAAGATCTCAGTATTTGTTTGTGATATTAGGGAACACTTGCCATAAACACATCTGCTGTTCGTGTTAGTGTCCTAGGGTATAGTTACTCTTTACGATGCTTGTTTGTGTAAACTACCCCTGCAAAAGTGGATTTTTCATTCAGTCATTCCCTGTATAACTTGATAGTTGCTTGTCTTTGAGCAACAAAATATAAAAAGCAAAATGTTTTGTCATTTTGTGCAGACTGCACCAACTGGCCTGCACATGGCCCAGCAGTGAGGGAGGTGTAAGATCTCTTCACCACTCGTTTCTCATGGCCCCCATACCTAATGTGAGTGCAAGTGGCATTTCAAATAGCCTAGCCTCAGGAACAGAATAATTCTTTACTCATAGCAGTACTTGCTCTGAATTAGGAGAGCTCAGCACAATTTTCTTAGAATTTTTTTTTTCTTGTCAAAACCCAGTCTGCTGACAAAATGCACAGGTCTACATTTGCTTTTTGACTGCTGAGTGGAAGTAAGTTTTATGTTTTATTTAACTGTGTTCTTGCAGAGAGGAACCATCCTAGCAGATGATGGGTTTATTTCCCTTGGATAAGAGGCAAACCAGAATATTTTCACTGCTTCAGCTACGTGGGCTCTGATTGTGTTTTTGTAGTGTTTTTAATTTTTTTTTCTTTTATGATTCTTGTCCTCAGTTCTGAATCCTTAGTTAGCCCATTACTGTGCAGCTGAACGTGACCAGCCAAGAGAACAACTCTCCACTTTTTTGTGTTCTGGAAATGCTAGGTTTTAAACTTTTAGAAGAATGTCTTGTGTTGTAATGCTTACAATGCTTAGTGAGCAGGGATGTTGAGAAGGGGAAAAGAGAAGGAGAGATGAGTCCTTATAAGCAAAGGCGTTGGTTGGTTGGTGTTTGAGCCTGCTCATAGTCTTCTGACTAAATTAAACAGTGGAGAGTCTCCCGAAGTTATGAAAGCAATCAATTTCTATTAAACCCTTAAAATAATGAATTGTCATTTTGTGCTGTTTGTTTCAACAGCATTAGTGTTTTGGTGTTCTGCTTTCTCGGTCTGAAATAAATTCCTTCTCTTTGTGTGGTACCTGTTTTGTTAAGTGTGTGCTAGCTGTGTATGGGTAGATAAGAGGCATCTCTTGTTGTTACCTTCCTTGACTAGATTTAAGCTCCATTTGAAACCAGTAATGGGATGATTTTACCAGCAAACCATAAGACATCACTGTAGGAGTTAGAAATGGAAAGATTTCAATATTGCCAAATATCGTGACCTTAATTCTTCAGTTACCTTAAGGTCTTGATCCTGGAGTAATGTGATTATTAAAATACTGCCTGAAAAGAAAGCAAACCAAAAGGCTAGGCAGAGCATTAGCCCTGGCAGAAAAGCTTGAAAACAGGAGTAAAAAATGTAAGGGTGAAACTGAAGACAGGAAAATAATCCAGAATATATTAGTTAATACAAAATGTCATTGTGGGTTTTTTGCTTGTGGGATTGTTTGTTTGGGGATTTTTTTTAGTGTGTTTGGTTGGTTTTTACATTCTTAAATGCGAGTTTCAGAGGCACCTGACCTAATTTTTACTGTAAACAATGGTGTAAAGAGTAAAAGGCTAAGTGTCCATTTGGAAAGGAAGTAGTTGGGCCATTTTAATAACAGGTTGGAAGTGAAAGAGACTTCTCTTGTAGTAACAACTGGAAGACTTCTGAGAAAAAGTCCCTCCATTGACTGATGATGCCCAGCTCCTTGTATTCTCAGCAGAGATGAGTGATGATTCAGCACTTTGCTGTCTTCTATTCCAATCGATCCATCTGTCGAGGGAGCTGAAAGGGGCATTCAGAGTGAGGGAGTTAACACAAAAAAGAGAATTAAGAACCCTTGGAGTCAATAGCATTGTTCCTACTTGTAATGGCAAGGAGCAAGTTTTAGCTGTGGAGGAGAAAGCAAGGCAATGTACTTCAAAGCAGATTTTTATCAAGTAACTGCAGCACTATCTTGGAATGCTTCCTAATTCTTATTAGTTGTTCTGTGAAATGAGATCCTGTTTCATGTGGAAGTTTTGGTGGCAAGAGTTCTGCTTCCTCGTGAATTAGACGAGTGCTTTGCCCGTCATGGGTACCATTGCATGCAAATAAACAGTAATGCCAGTAAAGTAGAACTTGTTTTTTCCTTTTCCCCACACAGCAAAATTTCTTTCAGAAGCCTACAAGAGTCTGGGTTTGATTTTTAAACAGACCGTCACCTGTGCCGTTGTTACCTTTGAAAGCTGTTTCACAAAAGGAGCAAATGCTTAGTCAGCACCTTTCATGCTGACTAGAAGAATGCCAGGGAATAGAGATGTACAGAGAATACCAGAGATGTATAGAGTAGATAATGTGTAGAGATAGATGTATAGAGATTAGAGATGTATAAAATGGAGGGTGCCAGGTGTAGTGCTTGTCTGTTGTACAGCAGAATCTTGAAGTGAAAACACAGAGATTTAATCTAAACAGAGATTGAATTTTAAATGCATTCCTGAATATATTCAGCTATATCATAAGCTCCTTCGACTGCTGTCTCCAATTGTGTGCGCCTTCGACTATATCTGAATTAACAGGAAGATAAAATTTATTGCAAGCCAGAGCTGTTCACTGTATACTTTGCTAAATAAACTGTGCCTGTTACTGCTTTCTCTGGAAGACTTTCTATTATTAGGAAAGAACTCAGTTGCCCAGTATCTAAAGCATATGCTTTAGGACAGCTACTCTGTAGCTCTGGAATACTTTGAGATCCACCAGTGCCTGGATTTAATCATGCAACTAGAAGCTGGCTGATCTAGTCCTTGTCTGCAGAAGGGAGTAAGCAAGCATCAAGCATATTTGGGGTGCTGCTGAATCTGACATCTGGAAGTTAGGAGGTCCATAAACAGGCAAAGCCAAGCCCACTGTGTGCTAGAGAAGTGGGCTCTGGAGTGCTGCTGTTGTTTTCTTGTTTTCTGCTCGGTCTGTAGTGCTCTGATGAAGTCAGAAACCACAATTTTGCTGCTTGTAGGGTTGTGACACGTGTGACTGGTGATTCTGTAGCAAGGGGTGTTTCAAAGCTGGTAGTGAAGCAGATAAGGAATGAACCTTCCCTCTAGGTGTAGTAGAAATGGATTCTTATGGAATTTGCTCTCATTCAGACTCATTTAGGCCTGCTGTGATGTGTGCCCAGAGAAGGGGTTTCCAGTCAGAGGTTTATAGTAACCATTCTGTAACCCCTCCTGTACATGATGCACAAAGAGGAATCAAAGTCATGGAAGTTGGAAGCGTGGTGGTCCCTTAGCCAGCATTTCACAGAATTAAAGTAATGTTTCCTGGTATTTAAACAACTTGAGAGGAGGATAAGCTTTTATACAATTTCAGAAAGTGCTGAAATAAGAACTGACTTGAATCAGCCTTTCATCTGTCTCGAGTGCTGTGTGTTAAGAGTTCGGAAAACATTTGAGTAAGACAGTGTTGCCGGGGGAATGGGCTGAGCTAATTTTTTACCTTGTTGAAATGGAAATTCCTTTCTGTTCCTCTGTGCTGAAGCTTTCATAATTAGTGAAAAGTTAACTGCTGTCCTTGGTGTAAGCATGTATCCTTTAGCTGCAGAACAGAGGAGTTCGGGTTCTATTAAGCAAGCTTTCTACCCTTGTGCATCTCATCCTGATGGTGTTCCAGAGGGAATTGGTTGAGGTAATCCCTGTCCTTGTTCATCCTCTAATGTTGCTGATTAGATGTTAGAAAAGCTGCTAGTTGCTATGAGCAACATGGGGACTGGGATGGGCCAACAGGTCTTTTTCTGTCAAGGGGGAATTTTTTCACTGTGTTTCAAACTGTTGACCTAGATAAGGTGAAATATGGGATATCCCTTGACCAGCCTGTCATCCCTGGAGCCATTTGGCTCCTTCCCATTCCTGCACACTAGCATTTAGAGTTCAGATGCTGAAGGACTGGATGATACCTTGCTTTATTGCCAGCAGACCCTAAATGGATAAAGCAAAAAAAGCATTTATTGATTGACTTTCTTAAAACTCTTATTTAAACATAGATGGAACTTGCCTCCCCAAGTTATTACTGAATTTCTGGTATCCTGTTAATACATTTTTCTTTCAAAGGGAGATTAGTAGTGATATATGAGCAAGGTAGTGGAATGGTAGGAACTCAGGTATTCTGAACTGAAGTATTGTACAGCACATTGACAGTGACCTGTAACAGCTGCATGGCTTAGTGAAGGGTTTGGGAGTATTTTTGTTTTTAATGCCTCAGTTGCCACTGAGTTTGCAACTTTCCATCAAGCATTTTAGAAGCTAGTCAAAAGCTTCCTACCTGGAGCCAGTAATTTAGTTAAATTAAAAAAAAAATAAAAAGAGACTAACATTACAAAAAGGCTTACAATAATTCTGATACTGCTTGCTAACTCTGTGTTTGTGTGTGCACACGTGTGGGTGTGTGTTTACAGAACACAAAAAAAAGATAGGGAGGAATTGCTCTGATGTTATGTAAGCTTCCCAGCTAACTCTGCGTTGGCTTCCCTGTGCCTCTTAATGCCAGCTTTATTACTTCAGTGAGGTTTGTAGAACCCAGTAAAACTCCTCTTTCTAGTGGTCATTATAGATGAAGGCAAAGAAAACATCCCTTGCCCCATAAAAACTGTAGTTAAGAAATTTGATTAAAGGGCAATGGATGATGCCCAGGCAAAAGGGAAATTAAGGGAAAGTTGCAGATTAGCTGGTGTTTGTTAAATTCTTAGTGCTTTATGTCTTGGTTGCTGACAGTCAAACTAATTGAGGGCAATTGGCTGCTATTTTTCAGAGAGCTTTTAAAAGAAGACTTCTTTGCAGAAATTTCTTTGCAATTTTAAGTGTTGAATTGATGTCACACAGCATGTTTGACAAAGCAAATAGTATTTGGAAGATAATGGTGTCAATGAATGCTTAGGTGAACCACATGTTGAAAACACAATAAAGGAATTTTTACAGTTAAAGAAAAGAGGTGGTGAGTTTTGTGAGGATGTTTTGCCTGCTAAAAGCATGGAATAATGTGGTGGTACCTTATATAATAAATATGCCACTACATGGCTGCCGAGCTGCAGTGGCATTGCCTCTCACTGACACAATTCTTCACAAAAAATCATAGAATCCGTCATCCAGTACTGAGGAGTAGAGCAACGTCCTTGCTTTTATGTTGAGAGTTGTTTCATTTGTCTGTGTTGACACATCAATTACTTCTACATTTAGAGTTAGGATCTAATTAATTGGAAAATTAAGTGCCTTGCAGTCATTGCCTGGTTAGAATGCAGCAACAACAGCTTCTTTCTCTGGTACTGACACTCAGAAAAAATGTGTTTTCCCCCCCTTCCTTCTTTCCTTTTTTTCTTCCTTTTCTTTCTTCTGTGAGCAGGGATTTGTCTGAGTGGCTGCATTTGCCCCCACTCATGGCTGTGTGTTGGCCACACATTTGAGAGGCACCTTTGAGATGTTCCATTGTCTATGGAGTGTCCCCGCAGATCCAGTGCAGTGCTGGGATTCTCTTCAGCTCTTCAGCTCAGACAAGAGAATTTTTGACATCTCTGTTATGGATAAGGCAAAAATCAGGAAGCTAGCACATCTCTTGGAACCATAGTGTCATTTTGGAAGCTGGCAGATTTAAAAATAAGCCTTTCATTTTGTGCTGGACACATTTGCTTAGGTGTTGGATGACAAGGTGTCAGAACCTAATTTTAATTGGAATATTTTTCTGACTTCATTGCCTGTTTCTAAGGTGTTGCTATTGTATGCATCACAAGTTTAACCTTAAAATATCTTTAGTCTTCTGAGTAAGAAACTTCTATATATAATGAATTTCTCTAGTTTCATTGCCCTGGCAGTGCACTGGAGGCTTCATCTGTGCTGTTATGAAGTGTTTTGTTACATTACACAGACATATTGATCTCATCAAATCTTATATCAAGTAATTATCACTTGCTCACTCAGCATTCTGCTCTTCTGGCCATTCTTTCATGGCACAGTGTTTAGACATTCTGACACCATTTCCACTGTAAGGCTTCATGTGGAAGGCTTGTAATGTCAAGCAAATGGCTTTCCTGTGTCTGCACTTCTTAACCTTGCAGAAGGAAGAACCTGCAAGTCATCTTCAGCTCTGTGTGTGTGGACTAACAGTGAGGGACGCAGCAAGAAAGCTGCTGTCATTCAGCAGTTCTCTTCCTCTGCTGTGTGGATGACGTAAAGCACAAAGCAGTGGGTGCCAGAGTCCACAGATTTAATGTGTAAAAGTCCAAAGACAGATCTCTATACTTGTTCTCTATTAATTTGCTCATGTTTGGCTCAAACAGTGACTTTAACAGTTTGATTTATAGTGCTGATGTTTTGCTTACAAATTGGAGACGTTGCTGCGCTAAGTCTGCGTTTAAAATCAATTCAGAGTAATTGCAGCATTCTCATAGTTTGAAGACATTAACAAGAGAAATGTGCTATAGCAGCAGTACTTGGCACAAACACAGGCTATTACAGCTAAATTCCATGTCCATTTCCAAGCTAATTTCAACAAAATTTTACAGTATAGTTCTTAGTTGGTTCCTGTGGAAAAAGGGATGAAAACATGAGGCTGAGCTATCTTGATTAACAATATTGCAACAGCATTCTGCTTATGACTCATATGCTGTTTATCTGTCCTCCAGATGAAGTTCTTCAGATGTCTGTCTCCAAGAATCTGCTGCCTCTTTTGTTTTAAAGAATGAAATATTTGGTCATGTTGAGAATCCTTAGGATGCAATGTTTTCTATTCTGTGTTAACTTTAACATTTGGTCCCATTTTCCTTGAATTTGCCGTTTTAGCAAATGTGTACTGTGGAGAAATGTGATCAGTTGTATTTGGTATATGTACATCAGCATATTCCCAAGCTCTCACTACAACTGGCACATTGCCTGCTAGCAAAGCAAGTTGCTCAGTCTGATGGAGAGTTTTTTACTAAAGGGTTTTTTTATTTGCCTAGTTTGCAAATTGGAGAAAGTTTGTGGTACAAGCAATGGGAATGTGCAGTCATGTGTAATTTTCTCCAAAGGTGTTTGTGGGTTTCCTTTTGGTAGACTAACAAACAATGGTAACTGCTGGAGTGGCTGCTGAGGGTCTAGAGATTGCTTCTGAGTTGTACTGTTGCATTTTACCTGGCAAGGCTTAAAGTTGGCTGACACCCTATGGGTATTTATCCTCCTGATAGGAAAGAAGCAAGTGGAATTTCACGTGTAACGTCCTGCTGGATATCAATTAAAGGTATAAGAAATGTGCACAAGAGTTGTCATGAGAGCACTGAACTAGTCAGTAGTTTAGACAAAAGGATGTATGTTCTTCAGCTGAAGTCATAGTATGGCCTGATGTTCTCTGATGCATGGCAGACAAATAGTGGCAGCTGTCACAAAGCATTTAATTTCAGGTTTGGCCTGATTACAAAATCAATTTGCCCAGATATGTTTCTACACACCTCCACTTTGCAAAAATGTAAAAGATGGAAGTTACTTTATAGCTGCAAGAGGTGATTGCTCAGTTTGGCTGTACAGATGTGCAGGCATGTATGTGTATTATGACTTCAGTGTTAGATTCAAGTTTTGCTGCTGCACAGAACTTAAATTATTTTGTTATAAAGATAAAGGAATTTTTTTTCTAAATGAATAGGAAGTTAATAATATGAATGTCAAACATAAACTTAGTTCTAAGTGAGTATGTCAGTATTTTGCTATTTTTTTTCAATGCAAGAATTTATTTCTCTCTTTGGTCTCATTCAGTTGGAGAGAAAACACTTTGATTACTACTCTTAGTACTGATGAATGCCAAGAACTGTAAAAATGCCAGTAATGTTTTCATTACCACTTGAGGAAAAAAATAAGAGGTTTCTGTCTTGATCTTAGAAAAAAATTTATTATTGTTACTGTACCCTTCATTATACCAAATGTATACTTCTTTGTACCAAAACTACCCTTGCTAGTTTTCTTGCAGCACTGTTTCTTGGTTCTGATGTCTTCTCCAGGGCCGAAAATGTGCTTGGAAGTTCAGGTGATGGTATCTTCATACACGCGTTATTAACATTTTACTATCACTTTACTCTTCCATAGTACCTTTCATCATGGTGCTGTGACAATGTTTACTGTAAGAATATTTGGAATGAATGGCTTCTTCTGCTGGAGAATTACAAGCATTATACAAGTAAGAAAGATGGGAAGCATAATTGAAATTATGTGGCCAGGGTCAAGTTGCTGGCCATTGAATATGAGCACCAGAGCTGGGTACAAGTCTTGACACTTAGTGGTAGACTTGAGAATTAAAGCCAGAAGCTGAGGGTGGAAGTATTGACTTGAGGCTAACTTAAGTCTTATTATCCTACTGAAGTTTTACATTTAGTGTATTTTACACTTGGGAAAACTGAAAGGCTTTAATAAAGAAATGCAATGAGCCTGTTGTTGTGGAAGAGAAAGATAAAGGATATAAACAAGTTCATGGGAGTATGTATAGTGTGTTCAGGCAGCCACCTTTGTGTTGGGAGGGACTGTAACATTCAATATCTACATCAAAAAATGGCATCATTCTGTTTTGCAGCCTTTTAAGGTTGCTGGGGAGTACTAATAAAATGGTAGTAGTGATCCACTACTGCATCAAAAGGATGTGTGGAGTACTATAAGAAATTAAAGGAACATTCCTTTAATTAAAGGGTGTACTTAGGGGAAAGAAAGCATTTTTATCTTTTATGTGAATTCATAGGTGTGAGAAAGGAGGCAAAAAAAGGGATGCAAAGACAGGGTCTCTCTCTGGTGCCATCACTCTTGTAGTAAACTCCTGAATATTAAAAAAACCCCTGAAATCTTTACTGCTGGTGAATGTTTCTCCACAGCTGATGATGGAAAGAAAGGAATGGGTCTGGGGTGCTCAGTTCTCCAGAGGGATGCAGTAAGTGGTTCACCTGTTGGAGGGACAGGGGCTGAAGGTGACATTGAATTGATAAATAACAGTGAAAACTCTCATCCTAACCACGTAGAAAAGTGTCAGAGGATGAGAAAAGAAGATCCTTCATGTCTGGCATCTGTTCCAGATGTTTACTAGAGGGGAAGATGAGGGTGAAGCCTTGCTAGAGGAAGTGGGAAAATACATACTGAGGCAAATGCATAGAATTTTAATGAAAGACAGCTTCTTGTCACACCAGGTTGGGGAATGTCATATCACACCATGGTGGGCTGAGCTGGTCTGGCCATGTGTGTTAAAGTTGGGCATGGTGGAGGCTCAACTGGGTGATCCAAAGGGAGGCTGTCTGCTGCAGGATTTCATGCTGGGAATCAGCAGATGTTGCTCTGTGTTCCTATTCAGAAACAGTTAAATATACTCTACTTCAGTATGGCACAATATCCTGATGGGAAGATTGCTGAGATGACGTGTTGGTTTTCCTTACATCTGCCATATTTTCAAGCTGCATTATTTTTGTCATCTCTGTAAGATAAAGTCCTTTTTTGACCTGTCTAGTTTTCATGCAGGGGGTTTATGTATGTCCTTTTACACTTTCTCTGGCACAGGAAAGACCCAGAGAAGTACCAGGTTCTAATCTCAGGGCTCCCATTAGTTTCATATGCTGTCTCAACGACAGATGTTGGAATTGTGGTGCTGATTTATGGGCTATTAGGAAGGGTTGGCTGAGTGGCTTAATGGCTGGTTACAGTACTGTCAAGGGTATGAGAGGATCACACACTGACTGTGCTATGGTGCAGCTTCTGCATTAGCTGATTTCTCTTTGGTGTGAAATGGAGGTGTCCTGATGACTTTTTGCCATTATGAATTAGAATTTTTTTCAAGATGTTCTATCTGATGGGGAAAGAGGGAGACTAGATGCTACTGCTTGAATGTGTGTCTTCCCCAGGACAACCTGAATTACGTCATCCCCAACCTGTGCTGCTTCAAACTCATTAAGTGTGCCTCTGATCATTAATGAGCTCCTTCAAGGGAAGCAGTGCACCTGAGAAGTGCTGCTCACAGCTAGTTGTCATGTGTGTTGCTGGGAGCTCACAGATTATTAATTGACTTTCTTATTTCTTCATCCTCCAAGTTGTATGGACATCTGCACTGTTTCTACAATCCTTCTGATGACAGATTTAGTAGGGACAGGGTGAGCCCACTTTTTTCTCAGGCTTGATGATGGGGTAAGATCTCAGGACAGAAAAAGTCCGTTAGACTTGTTCAGGCAGGCAACATGTGATGTGTTATGGTGCAGAAAAGCTTGTTCAACACATGTTCATAGACCTGCCCTCCACGTGTGCCAGCCATAAAACACTCTGGTAGATTGGATCAAACCAAATGTCTTTTGTACCAAGCATGAAAAATATAAAAAAGCTCTCATACTCTCCAAGAAAATACTAGGCATATAGGTCTGTACAGAAGTATGGATGTTGTTATTCAGAAATGACCATGTACTCCTGGTGAGTGGACAGCATTACAGAGAAAGCAAATTACCCCCATAGGTCCTAGAATTCCTGCTTTGAGGAAGCTCCTTTCTGAGCCTGAATCTGTGCTTCTGTCTGCTTTGCTTTTATAGTCAATTCACACCTCTACGCTTCCTGGTAGTTTCGCAGTGCTAGGAGCACTACAAACCCATGAAGTCTGTGTTTTATGCTCCCAAAGAGACGCCCATCAAAACCAAGCTATAAATACTCTTGTTTACCAATGTCATTTCCTAGGGTTATCAGGCTGTTTGTGGTGGGGGAATTTCTAATATGAGCATTGGATTTTTTCCTAGTGGTCTAGGATGAAAATCAGGAAGTATTAGCATTATGCTACTGTGAAGGTCTGAGGCTAAAAGCAAGTAAATCTTTGTAGGTAAACATACTCCTTTTATTATAATTGATTCCTCACCTTCTCAAAAAAAAAAAAAAAAAAAAAACCCCACCCAAAAAAAAAAAAAAAAAAAAAAAAAAAAAAAAAAAAAGAAAATACAG
Source organism: Illadopsis cleaveri (assembly GCA_013399915.1). NCBI lineage: Eukaryota > Metazoa > Chordata > Aves > Passeriformes > Timaliidae > Illadopsis > Illadopsis cleaveri. The sequence continues at coordinate 90,956 of VXBB01009307.1, read as the reverse complement.
GAATGATTTTAGGTGTACAACCACTTTGTTAGGTTTGAATTCCTCTCATCCCTGTGTTTCTTCAAATCATCTGCATAGATTTTGCTAGGAAGCAGCTAGGTTTGACATACTCCCAGCCTGGATTTAAAGCTGATGAAAATTGATCATTCAGGGCAAGGACTCTTAACAAACTCCTGAATTGTAGACTGATGTCGTCTTTGCTCCTAAATGCTATACACTCAGTATGAGCTGCTGCAGAATTATTTCTGCATGATGAAAATAGCCTCTGTTACTCATCTCTCACAGCTACCACTAGCAGCAGTAGGGATTGGTAGGATAATTATAATATAAGCATTTTGCTGTGAATATTGAAAATAAATACACATTAAGGTATGACATTTGCATGACACAGAAAATCTCAGAGTTCTTAACATTTTATGTTTCTTTCAGTCAGAGGGAATAATTTTGTCCCAAACTTGAGACGCAAAAGGCCATGTTACTGTTTCTTTTTGGCTTTTGCTCAGCCAAAACACCATGAGAGGAAGGACAAGCATGAGAGGAGTCCCAGCCAGTCTGTGATTTTGGGAGACTTCTGGTCTGGTTATTGTTGTTCTATAGACTTTCAATGATTGTTTCAGACTTTCTGACTGACCTTCAGCAGTGCACGCTGTTCCTTGGTATAGCTGTTCTTCATCTCCCACCTGGAGATAATTGTGCTTTTTTTGCAAGGGTATTCAATGGGAAAATTCATTGCTACCTGTGAAATGCCTTAGTAACGCAGTGAGGGAGCCATATAAGTATCTAGATTGATAAATAAATGCAAATTACACTACCTACAGATGAGGTTACCTGAGTACTCACCACAGATGTCTCATTGTAACATCTTTTTAAAGTCTCAGCATGCACTCATGCCAGTGGTAAGTCAGCTGTAAGATACAGTGTGTTGTGTGCTCTTCTAATATAATTCTAAGTATTGAGTATTTTAATTTCTGTGATGGTAGGAATTTATGCCATAGGAAGTGAAAGCAAAGTGGTTGGACAACAGTCACAAATTTTTTACAGGGGTTATTACTGTACTCTCAAACTGCATATTTACCCCTGGGAAGAGGGGAAGGAAGCAAAAGAACTCTGTCTTATTAGCTCTTGGACAATAAATACAGTTTCAGAGTGGAGAATTCAATTCACTTGACTCCCAACTGCTTTGAATATGTATAGCGTCAAAATGGCCCACACTTGTCTGAGGTTCATAGACTATTCCTAGCATTATTTAAAAATGAGCAAAGTAGAACCTGTCCAGAATTTGTCCTGAAAGCCTCTGGAAGTGAAGCCCTTGCATAACTCTAATGCTCCATCAAGCAGAACCAGTGAGCTGAATTCTGTTCCAGTAGCTGCAGAAGTTTGCTAGAAGTCCCCAGTGGTCATTTTCAGGGTATTTTTTTGTGCTTATTGCCATCTTCTAAGAAACAACAGAAGAATAAATATTGCTGAGCAGAAATTCAAGAGAGTCTTGGGTAATGGTAAAGCTGTGGCATGCCTCAGATCCTCCAACTCTTATTTATAATGAAACAGATACCTTTAGTGAGTCACTTAATCACCTGATAAGTGGCCTGTTCCTCCTGCAAAGGTACTGTGATTGGAAACTGATTGTACAACACTGATTGTAAAGGATGTACTGAGTGTTTAATACCGAACTTGTTTTCATTGTCTTGTGTCAAGGAAGAAGAAAATTGGACTGTTCTAAAGTTGAGGTTATAAGTTAATTGAGTCTGTTTAGCTTTCATGGTTCGAAACAGCTTTGTGTCATTTTGTGGATTACTACCCAAGTGCACAACTGAAGCAGACAAACCAGGTTTCCTTTGATGGAGAAAGCCCTCTGAATTATAGGCAAAAGATGCAGCTGTACCTCCTGTATTTGTCGTCTCAAAATTTGTTCCTATAAGTACTTTCTTACTGCCTGGGAAGAGAAAGTCTTCTGTCACATTTAGATGCACTTGGTTTCCTCTGGGAATAAAAGTACTACAACTGTGCACAAAATCTACTTTTTACTGGTATCTTTCTGGGTATTCCTCCTTTTGACAGCTTCTTTTTGTGCTGTGTAGGAAGTGAGATGGACTCCTTGATGAGTTTCAGGCAAAGGAGTCTTCAGTTGCTTCACAATCCAGGATGTAAAAATAATAACACCCAGACTTTTCCTTGTTCAACACTCACATAAAATTCTGTTTCTCTTCTATATGAAGAAAACATCTGCAGTTTAATATTAAAAGTTCAAAGAAATTACACGAGGTTTTAAATCTAGAGCCCTTGTTAATGCTGAATATCATAAATATAACAACAAAATATCCTTGGAGAAGAAAAACTACTGTTGTGAGGGAAGCTTGAGTTTCATGTATAATGAAAGCACACTGCAAAGAGCTGTTAGTTACATAGCTGAGACTTCTAAATGCAACCTTAATTATGCAAGCTCTTATCAGTTATATATAGAAGACAGTCCATGGATAGAGCAATCTCGTACGTCTTGTGACAGCAATGACTGTATTAAATTGCATCCTCTGGTGGCATTCTGCCAGGCAAATGGGACTGTAAAATTGAAAGAATAAGATTATTTTAAAGTGCTAAATCTGTCCTACACCCATTGCTACTTTATCTGTCTAAAGATGGAGCTGGATACAATGGTACTGAAGGTTGTAGGAAGCAGGCTTTGCATCCCAGATCAGCAGTAGCAATATTGCTCTTATGCTATAAATTATGACATTCTCTTTTTATGTTTTACATGCTTGTTAATGATACTGTTGCAGTGACAGCCTGCTCAGTGACTCACAGTGAGGATACCTGTTTCCTCGGAAAATTTTGGAAAACATCCTGTTTAAAAAAAATACTACCCATTAACTGGTTATATATCCTCAATATCGATGCAGTTTCGCCCCTTCTGACTGTATGAACAATATCCATGAAAATACATTTATTACTTTGCTGTCCCATCTGCTTTTGCTTCTAGAGCCTTATCTGATACATCTGTCCTTTCCCCAGGACATCACGTTTTATAGAAGCTGTGAAGTTTGGAAAGTTTTGAATAGTGTCCCTAATGTAGAGATAAAAAATAATATTAAATTACTTGCTAAGTGTGCAACTTCTGCCGTGAAATGAGTTGCCTCTCATTCCCCAAATAAACTGGAAATTCAAACATGATCTTCATAGTTGATGTGCAATCTCTTTATCTAGTGTGCAGTTTTATTTCAGCTTTCAGGGTTGGACCTCGCCTAGAGAACCATTCCACTTGGCCTGCCAGCTTCCCATCTCTAATAATGTGCAGGGAAAACACAGAGCAGAATGCAAAGCATGGCAGTCAATAATGATTGCTTTTCCTTTCAAAGATGCAATCCCCATTTTGTGCCCCTGTGTTAGTTCAGAGGAGGGAGAGGAAAGTAAGGAGGGATTTTATTGGTTGATAGAATTAACATGTTTAGGGATAAGTCAGTGACACTTTTGATAGATATGAGAGGAAGGGAAGGTTGATTTGCCATGGAAAACTATAATCTTTTTGAGGGGAATGTGCATCTTTCTGTGTAATCAGTGGTATGCTGTTGGCCCAGGGATTTTGTTTTAGTGTGTAATTATCAACTGAAACATTGCCCCCACAAAAATTTTGAACTGAGAATAAAAAGTGACAAACAGTAAACACACTTAAAATTGGCAGGTTGTGCAGGGACATTAAAAAAACCCCTGAAAGCAAGATAAGAATTGTGTGAAAACATTCTCTGTGAATGCAGGTGTTCTGAATGGAATGTGGTTTCATTCCTTCCTGCTATACTTCAGACAGCTCTGAAGGATGATTGAAAAAACAGTAAATCAATAAAAGGATTCCTGGTTTTTAATTATAATTTTTATTATTAAGAAAATATAAAAAATTGTGAGAAAGCCAAGTAGGAAACTAATCAGAAACTTTTAAATTTACTCTGAAAGATGCCATCAGGCCTCTCTTATGTTCTTGGTTACTTTCATCTGTCACCAGTGGCTTGAAAGACCCATCTGTTCCTCAGGTGTCTTTTGCCAGTGCTGACACCATCTCCATGCTTACAAGTCCATCATTTGCTCTTAATTTCTTCTGTCTTGCTTCTATCCTGCTCTGCACTGCAGAGGGTGAGAAAGTGATTTAGTTTCAGAAAATGGAACCTTATTAAAAAGGAAATATTTTTTTGGTGATGGAGAAGAGAAAGGATCTTGGTCAAAAGCAAGTGAATTTACCTTGTTTAAGGTGTATTTATTTGTGGAGTTCAGAAATTTTGTCTGTATTTCAGCTTATGATTAAACTAGGTACCATCTGAAATTGATTATTGATGTCAATCTGTTCTACTCAGTCTGTTTCATCTCCAACATTTTGCTGCTTTTTGTTTGTCGGACCTATAAATGCCACATCTGAAAAATCAACTTCTTCAACACAGATTCACAAAATGAAGGAAATCTCAATTCCTTGCTTCTGCAGCAATATTCTTTGTAAGATACAGTGATTGCAATGACATGCAAATATTCCTAACTAGTCTTTCAGAGAGCCATAGGAAGCATCTGTGCAATTCAAGACCTGCTTGTTACTTCTGCACATACAGTCAGTTTCAGTACTTCTGTTCATCAGACCTGAGCATGATTAGTATTTTTGTGTGTCATGTACACTGAGGTATAGGTACATCTTCAGCTAAATGTAATCCTTTTATCTGGGCATTGATCTCTGAGTTTCTGGTTTTTATTCAGCATATAGACTGTAGATTATGGGGTTTTTTATTCCTCTGAATCACAAGAAAACTTTCATTGATTGCATAATCAATGTATAATAGTCACTTTTAAAATGATGAGCATGCCCATATCAGTTAAATTCAAGCTAATGGGCTGACAATAAATGGCTTCAATTGTAGTGCTTCTGATTTGGATAAGAACAGCGTGGCATTATTTGTGCTCAGTCAGACTTGTGTTATTCAGTATGCAGGTTATCTTACATGTTGTACCTGAAATGATCTATTTGGAATGGCAAATTAATTTCTCAGCTTTCATACCATACATTACCTCTAACTTACATATTTAGTATGTAGCCTGGCTTTACTGTTCAGAAGGATCATCTGGGAAAAGGAAGTTTTAATCCCATTCTGGAGAAATCTGTAAAATGTGCAGTTAAAGTCTGTGATATGAAACACAAAGTAACACTACAAAGGTGTATGGGACTTAGGCCTGAACTGAATAGTTTTGGAGTTATGAGTCCTCTAAGTGTTCTTCTGTATTTGGAGACTTGTCATGTTTTGGGTTATTGCACACTTCAAGTGCACTCAGGAGCTGAGTGGATCTGAGACAAAGTGCACAGTGGCTTGGAGCAGGGGCAACAGGCCTGTTGGCAGCCATTTGGAGGTGCACTGCATCTTCCACTACATCTCTTTCAAGTTTATGACTTCTTCTGCTTGTCAGGGGTAACTCCAGAATGAGAAATGGGGCACAGTTGGTTGGTGTAAGTGGGGAAAAAAGCAGGCATAGTGCTCCAGCTCAGGTCTGAGTTGGAAAGGAGCTACAGCAACCTAGTCCAACTGCCTGACTACTTCAGGACTCACCTGAAGTTAGAGCAGGTTGCTGAGGGCATTCCCCAAATTGCCTCTTTAACACTGACAGGCTTGAGGCAGTGGCCACCTTCTACAGAAAGGCTGTTCAGTGTCTGACCACCCTCTCACTAAAGAAATGCTTCCTAATGTCAATTCTGAGCCTCCCTTGAGGCAGCTTTGAACCATTCCCACACATCCTATCACTGTAAATATCCCTTGTCACTGCTGAGTAGGAAGCACCAAGCATTTTTAGTTACAATGCAGTCTATTCTACAGTGATTCAGCATATGGGGATAGGCTTGTACCCTAGAAATTATTTTTGGATAAAGAATTCTGGGGTTCAAACTGTTGTGAAAGTAGTCTGCATTGGAAGGGAGACAAAGTAAAATACTGTCTGTCTTTTATAGGAAGAAGGCATTCACTTAACAGTTGGCATTGCAGTAGTACTGTCCTGAGTTAATAGCTGGTCTGGCCCCGTGTGTTCTGGAAATTCAGCTATCTGTAGAGTTACTGAGGATTTTTTATAACCTTCCTGTGAAGTTCACCAGTATGAGTTATGTAAGAAAACACTCGACTTCTGAGAGTGGGACTTATTCCTGCATTTTGCCTGAGGAGTCTTTATTTCCTGAGGTGGTCCCATAGAACCCAAAGGCTTCATTATCCTAATTAAGGATGTACAGGATAAGATTCTTTCTTTTGTGCTGATATGTCATACACTATCTTTCTTTGATAAGAGAAATCTTCTGGAATTTATTAATGAACATCCTTCAAAGATAAAGAAGTATGGCGTTTTCTTGTCAAATGCATGTTTTCTAACTACTCTACTTTTCAGCTGGGGATAATTTTGCACAGTAAGGGATATGCTCGTATTCAACTAGATATGATTGGCCATTGCCAGGGGCAGTCGAATTTTCTGGCTGAATAATTACCTGATAACTTAGACAAATCCTGTATATAATGGAAGCAGAGGAGTGTGAGAAATGTACCCTTACTCCAGTGTATGAAAGTCCAGTACCCATTCCATTTTCTGTGGTTATTTCTTTTTTTATTTAAATGCAATGTTTAGGAAATAATGAAGAACGGATGAGTGTCAGAGATGGTACGTAGAACCACAGAGTTCTAAGTGAGTTGGAAGAGACCCACAAGGATCATCAAGTCCAACTCCTGGCCCAGCACAGGACCACCCTAAGAGTCACACTCAGTGCTCAAGAGCGTGGTTCAAATGCTTTTTCAACTCTGTCAGGCTTGGTGCTGTGACCACTGCACTGTGGAGCCTCTTACAGTGCCCAAATACCCTCTGGGTGAAGAACCTTTTTCTGATATCCAACCTAAACCTCCCCTGACACAGTTTCAGGCCATTTCCTGAGGTCTTGTCACTGGTCTCCACAGAGAAGAGATCAGTGCCTGCCCCTCCTCTTCCCCTACCAAGGAAGTTGCAGACGGCAGTGAGGTCTCCCCTCAGTCTCCTCTTCTCCAGGCTGAACAGACCAAGTGACCTCAGCCACTGCTCATATGGCTTCACCTCCAGACCCTTCTCCATCTGAGGATGGCTTTCCTTCGGACATTTTGTATCTTTCATATATTGAGGCACCCAAAACTGCACCAGCCTAAAGTGGAGCACTTAATGAATTTCCTTTCCTTTCATTTCATCTCTCTTCTTACCTTGTGATTATAGTACTTAACTTACATAGGATGTGGTCATATGAGATTTATGACAAATTGATTTTTTTAATAACCTGATGAGCATGTTTCTGTTGTCTGGTATAATGAGTTATTATCTCTAATGACTAAAGAAATATTAGTACTCAACTTATTTTATCTTGGAATCTAATTTGCTGATGTTAGGACAGAAGTCAAATACATTAAAATAACATTATTAATTATAGCAAATATTCCTTCTTATAATAAGATTAAATCTTGTAGAGGTCTATAACTCTTTCTTGGTGTGATGGACCCAGATGCAGTTTGTTCTGAGTGATCTTCCTCCCAGATACATAACTGAATGCACTAGTGCTGTATGTCCTGCTCAAGTGTGTTTCTGTCTACTCTAGAAATACTATTTTATGGCAGCTTTTTGAGATGATGAACCTCTTCAGAAGGTAGATTTTGAAATAGTTCCATTATGCTTTGTTCTGATTTATGTTTTCCTCTGTATTCTTTTTGATTGTCAGAAACCAGTAGTATGGTTGTCCGTAGTTTTTACTGCTTGCCTTGAAAGTGGATTCCATCCAGCTGTTTGCAGTTTCACACAGCCAGCTGTTGCAGTCTGGCTGAAAGGTATAACTGTTGCCATCTGTGACAGCTATGAATTTTGAGAAAATCTCTTTAATCATGTTTATGAACTGTAAATGTGTTCTATGCATGTTGGAATTTGAAAACTGAGAAAATAATTAGCTATTAAAATTACAGGCTCCATATGAACCTCTTACTCCTTTTTAATAGCTCTCTCTAGGTTGTTGTATTGGGTTTTTTTGGGTTGGTGTTTGTTTTTTTTTCAGCTTTTGGTGCCATAGAGTGCTGATAGAAAAGACTGAGGAGAGAGATACATATAAAATGTATTGGCATTATAAAAGAAGCATTTTTATTTTTTGTATTTGTGGCAGATATTTTTTAAGTGATTCATGACAGTATTTAGCAGCTTTCCAGGTGTTTTGCCTCTTTCCTGCTACCAGTATGGGAAGGTCTCATTTAACATCATCTGCATGTAAAAGACTGTTCTTAGAGATAAAGTTTCAGACTATTTCTTTGTGGGCGAAGAGAAAATAATCCCTCTGTGGTATGTCACACTTCAGAATTAAATAGTTCTCATGATTTCAGTGTGCGTGTAGAACTCTGCTTCAGCTCTGTTAGTCCGAGGTGGTTTCATTTCAGCCTTGCTAAACACTGGCAGTATTTATGTTCTGGTTATCTTACCAGTGCAGCTGTTGCAACACGTTTTCCTAACTCCAGTGAATAAAGTAGCTAAAGAACACTCACCGTAACTATGGGAAGGGCACGGATGTGTTCAGTAGCTCTCAGAAGGAATTCCAGCTCTGTGATGAGGGACACCAGGGAACCTTTCTGTCCAGGGCAGAGTTGTCAGATCACTAGTGGCAATTCCCTTCCCTTTCCTTGACCTGGCACTTGGGATCTCCTCTGCCCTGTCTGAGAACTGTTAACCACCCATGTACCTGTGTACTTGCTAGTTATCTCAATAATCAGACAGGCAGTTTCATTCTCCCTTGTGCAAAGCAGTCACATAATGTGTGTGGAGGGGACAGAGCAGTGAGGCAACATGCTTGTAGGAAGTATTCAGAAAGGGAAATGGAAAAAGTTGAGTGCCACAGAGCAGTAAAAAAACCCATAATAAGGTAGTAGGAGGACTGCAGTAGCAGATTTGGGTGGTTTTAAAAAAAATAGGAGGGAAAAGAAGAGGAGGAAGAAGAGGAAGGGGTTGGGAAGAGGTGGAGAACATGGAAGGGGAAGTGAAGCAGTCAAGTCAATCCTTTTCCCATTGTTTTCTTGAGGTTGCTTCTCCAGAAAAGAATTCAGACAGGCTAGCATTCTTTAGGTTACCTTTTCTTACTGGAAGCATCAAACACATCTCTTTTTTCCATCCTCATAAAGCTTAATAAGAAAGAAACCCCTGCCATGGACTACAGGTGCACGCAGCATCCTCAGTACTAGATCATTGCTTTGATGGTTTAAATACAATGACTTTTCATTTCAGCCTGCCATTGGCTTTTGAACTGAAAAGCTGGGAAGGGATGGATGAGTGATTGCTGGCTTATAACTCATGTTAGCTTCACAGTTCGGGTGTCTCACAGCTCTGCTTCGAGCCCCCAGACTCCTTCACAATTTTGTCAGTTGTCTCAGGTACTTGTACAAGCTGTGTGTTTTTAGTGATCTGTTGATCTGTACCCGTATCTGTGTGCTGTCATCTGTAGCTGACTGATCTGTTCACAGCTCAGGATGCTTACTGGCATGAAGGGGCCAGACTTGGTTGCTCTTTCCTTGTGTCAAGCCCACTGCAGCCTGAGAGAGCTTAGCCTATTCCCAGTGTTTCCTTTAGCTGCTCCCTCCTTTCCTTCTTCAATTTGTAACTCTCTGCACGTGTTGTTTCCTTTCACAGTTCTGTCAGTGGTGTTCAGTGGTAGGGTTTGATACAAAAGATGTGGTATTTTGGTATAATTGCTGAACTCTATACTTGCTGTGCCAGTGGTGATGATGTATATCTAGAGGAAGACAGCACTTCTGCCTTAGTCCAAGTCAGATGCACAGAGAGAAATATAGTATAAGACAGTATACCTAGAATTACTTCTCTTTCAAAAGGCACATAAATTTATTGCTTAGCACCTCATTAGTACCTCCTTATTCAAGGTGAATGGAAAAATGACCAGGTAGAAAATCAAATGTAGGACTCCTTATGTTTTTATAGGAAAGCAAGGTCATTTACCGAAAGAGAGGGCTTTGTGTCCAGAGAGTCTGTGTTCATATGTCTAGTATGACTTTTGGTGTAGAATTATGATGACAACTGTGTGCATAAATTCAGGTTTGTGAACAAACTGTATTCTATATTGCAGGCAAATTCCAAATGTGAACACTCCAGAGGGGGAGAGCAGTAGCTGTCTGGCTCTGCATTTTCTTCTTGACTAGACTCTGCTATACTTCCAGTTCCCTACAGGAATGATTCTTCATTTCTTGCTGATAATGCACATGTGTAATCTAAGGGCTGGGTGTGTACCTAGACATCTGAGACAAGCATAAATAATTCACAGGAATTTAACTGGGAAAGCTCTCTTTATTAAAGCATGTCCCTTTGACTCTCTTAATGGAGGAAAAAGAGTCTGCAAGGGACTTGTTACTTTTCTTGTCATCGCTGCTCATTGGGAATAATTCATATGTAATTTAAACCCTATAGTAAAGAACTTCTGAAGCTTCTATCTGAAAGGCAACTGTTTGCTGGTGTGCAAAGAAAGGAATTGGACTGAATTTTTACGAAGTGCCTGATAATGGTGTGTCCTCTACAGCTGTTGAAAAGGTTTAACTGCAGTCATTGCTGTATGTACCTACACTGCTTGGGGGTGAACAGAATCCCAGCAAAACATGGAGTATGGTGTCTGTCTGATTACAAATCCGGAAAGACAGAAAATTGAGGTGGAGTGCTTCAGAAGAGTGTTTTCCACTGTCACTGAAGAGTGGGGCAACTGTGCAGGTGACCTTGTTCCAATAGTGAAGACAGAGGAGAAGCTGAAATGTTAGAGTCAGCTGGTGACTTTTCACATGTGACAGTGCGGCCACAAGTTGAGTGAACCATCAGCACTAACCTCAAGACCATCAGAAATGGGCTTTGGGAAGGGAAAGTCAGTCCTGCGCAAAGTTGAAATGAATGGGCTTGTACAGGCAGCTGACAGAAAGGCTGAAAGATGCTTTTTTCTTTTGCCTTCCTTTCCTTTTGCTCTCTTCCTTTAGTGAACAGTCTGTACCATGCTGAGATAAGGGTGAGACATCCATGGGGTGAGGAGATAGGAGACAGTCTGGTACAGAGTCCTCTGCCATTGTGTCTTCCTTCTTCATTTTCCTCCCTGGTGACCAGAGCAGGCAATGGAATTAGTTAAAAGCTTGGCTGCTTGCTTGGGAAAATGTTTTGGGTGAGCACTTGAATTTTTTTGAATTTAACTGTGTGCTACAAAGAACAGGATATCTAAGGATATGAGCAAAAGACCACACACTCCCAGTCCTTCTAACGCTTGGGAGTTCTCTGCATCCTGGATTTCTAGCTTAGGGTTTGGTTGGTTGGGATTTTTTTGTCTGTCAAAAAATACCACTAAGGAAAAAAAGATGTCTCAGAATGTGCCCAACATTTGAACTCAGTTATTAACCACTGATACTCAATTCCCCCTACATTTTGCGGAATGACAGAATTCTTTCACTCTCAGGTCTCCAAGGTCATTGTGGCTCAGAAGTTTTCTAGCACTCTTTGTCTCCTATGTATTTGCTAGAAATTGCTATTATTTCCTTTTTCTTCACCTCTGTAGGACAAAATAAAGCTTAAATTTAAGTTCTCTGCTGCAGCCTGATCAAACTGGATTCTTAATTCTGTTTCTATTGACTTATGGGTAAATGAGATTTTCCTTTCTCCTTTTTAGTAAGCCTTCTATGTTCTGAATAGACCTCTCAGCTGTGCATGTATCATCTCTCCTTTCTAAATCTGTTGTGTTGTTGTAGCCTCACATTCGCTGGCATTACTCAGCATAGAGTTAATTTAAAGAAAGAAAGACTTGCTTAAGGAAAAAGAAATGAAAATATGATTTTCTAAATGCAGGTCTTTTGCTACATTTCATTAAGAAAGGCAAAACATGAAGACTAGAAAGTGAATAATACATAAATTAGTTATGAAAGGTCAGGGCAAAAGCAATATACAGAGACTCATACAATAAATAAGTGTAAGCTTAGTTGCACTGCTGAATTGATTTTCACATCTATGGATTTTTAAGTAAAATATTTACTGAGATTTCCAGGCATGAATGCCTAGGGAGGCACTTCGGCTCCAGGATTTGGGAAGCTGAGCTATCAGCCTGCAGCCACAGCTTATATTAGCTAGTGAACAGGCTGTCAGAACAAGAAGCCCTCTACCTTTTGGTTGTTAAAGAGGAAATGAAAAACAATTGGTAACACATTTCCCTTAAACTTTAAAAAATAGTCTAGCCTGATACATTGATTTATGTTTGAATAAATGAATACACTCTGTACATGTGTCATCAGCTGAGATTGCTGTGCCACACTGCTGTTTTCCATTTTGGGAAGATTATCATCTCAGCATTCAAATTCAGTATTCAATTTAGTCCCAGTCTGGCCAATAAGATCTGTCTGTGTGGAACATCTGCCAGGCCAGTTAACCCTCCTTCTATTTTTGTGCATTAAAAAGGCAAAATCACTGTGAATTGCTTCCCATTTGTCTTTATTGTAGTTCACTTTAATTCATTTCTGTCCCCTCCTTCAATCTGTCAGTTTTATTACTAGATTGAATGTTAAGCCTAAGCTCCTAGGCAATATTCCAATTTTAAAGGTACATTTTTATGAGATGGGTGTAATTTTTAAAATAAATGATGAGAAAAGCCAAACCCTCTCTTTTCTTTAAAAAAAAAAATCTGATTTTTTTCTTTATCTCTATGACTCGTGACAGTTTAGAATTCAGAAATAAATTTGTTTTAATCCTTTTCAAAGTTTGTAGCTCAGATAGAATCATGAAGTAGTACCATACGGTATGTTAGCACAGAGTAGTATTTTTGAGTATGGCATTTTGAAATATATATTGCTAGAGGATTATTTCTCAATTTGTTCAGCTTAACCTCTCTATAATTTCCATGGACATAATTTATGGATATCTAGTTTGAATTATTAATGAAGCTGAGCCCAGCCTTTCCTTATTGGAGTAAAGGACCAAGAAGGGCTGAGAGAATGCTTGTTCAGCATACAGTTCCCTGGCACAGGGCAGGTTTCGTTTTGCTGGTATTTCACCTCTGAGCGCAGTGCAGAGGAGAGAGAGAGAGAGATTCAGCTTCCAGGGTTCATTGCTGTGGGTTTATGTCACCCCCTGAATATAGAACAGAATTCTGCCAAGCGACACAGTAATTCCTATGTGAAAATAGATGCTGTGCTTTCAGGCTAGCAGCTGCCTGCTTTGATATATGGGCTTCAGCAGGGAGGCAGTCACATGACCTGGATATAAAACTGTCCAATTCCTTGAAAAAGTTCTCAGTATTTCAGTGGATGTCAGCAAAAGAAGCCAAGCAGCTTTACTTCATGAAAAAAGCAGAAAACAGTCTGTGATACCATTTTGATGTGGATTAGCCTCATGATTGTTTGGGGGTTTTTTTAAGCTGCTGGACTTTCAAAACTGCTAGAGATCATTTGTCTATGCTCAGAGCAAATTGGTTGTCTTTCTCTGTGTCTTTTGGAGTGGTGAATTGCAGAGGTTATTTGCATTGCAGTTGTAACTGCTCATGGTTGACTGAGAATGTGGCATAGTGGGGTGATGTGCTGGGCCTTGTGCTGTGCTGTCTCATGCTCGAGCTTCATCTGTACTGGGGACAGGATGGGCGAAAGACTCATTTCCTGGACTTCTGGCATTGAAGGGAAAAACTTGTTTTGCTGTTTTTTGCTTCAAAGAGGTACAAGAAATATGAGGAGCCAGAGAAGACAGCTTAGAAGACTTAAGTTTGACATAAAAATAAGTTGAATAACAAAATGATATGAGTTGAATAAATAACACTGTAACAGAATGCAAAATAATGAAACTTGATAGAGAAGGGAATCTGTGGTTTCTCTTCATCTTGTTCTGTAAAATGTAAAGAATCAACATGCAAGCCACTTGAAACCCAAAAAATTCCCAAATGCCGAAAATTCCCATGATACTTTGGTTGTGGAATTAACTCCTATAAGATGATATCAACAACAAAGGATTCAAAGATATTTTGGGTTTCTCTGTGAACAGACTACCCACTAGTCAAATATCAAAGCCATTAAAAAATCTCACTTGCTGTGATTTAATCTGACCTTTGTCTCTAGGGTATCAACTGACATTCTTAAATTGACTTTCATGGGTGTGTTTTGCTTATTGGGGTTCCTTTGAATGTGTTTGGTTTTCACATGTTGTCAAAGGCAAGCTACTGACGTGGTGGGCACTTAACATTTGATCTGGTACGGCAGTTCTCCTGTAAGAGAATCCTAGAAATTACGGTGCTGAACTTGGAATAAGAAATATGATTGGCAGTTTACCCCGTGCTTTCACACTGCCATATGGCCTCCCTTCCATGGCCTGGTAGCTTCTGATGCTACTTGGATTTGCCCGTTCTCTGTGGGGTAGTGTCAGACTACTTCAGTCACTGATCTTGGCTAAGTCCTGTGCTGCTGACATTAATAAGGGAAGGCCTCTTGTTTTCTTGAGTACCAGTAATTGCTGTTAGGGGCAAACGAGACCAGGTTTGAACCTTCTTACGAGCTGTGGTGGTGCAGCTTCTGTGACACAGAGTTACCTAACACAGGAAAATGCCGTGGCTGACCGAGGTACTGTCAGCCTACAGCACCACTGTTCTTTAACCAGGGAGAAACGAAGGTGACATTCCTAGCAGAATTCTCATGCTGGCTATGAAACAATTCTTTCACTGTATCATGCACTTGCCTCGTGATGTCCTCATGAATTTATAAAAATGGTCCTGGGTGTATATTTTAAAATAACACTAATTAAGAGGGATCTTAATAGAACAAGGGAGAATACATATCCTCTGAATACCTCTGTGAGAAAGCATGGCCCAGAGGTTTTACTAGTGAATTTTAGTGGAGAAGAATACTGAACAAAGTGTAGTTTTGAGGGTCTCTCTTGCTCTTCTCCCTATTGAAATGCAAACAGTACAGATCTTTTGTTGTTCTTGCTCTTCATTTCTTTTGGGTTTTCTCTATATAATACAGTAACAATGGGTTGCTCCACAAGCGGAGATGAGTGAGAAGCTGTAATTTTAGTGGCAGGGTTAGTGTAAACTAGATGTTTGAGAGACAGAAAGAAGGATGTACTAGCAAGGTGTCAGGTGAGCTGTACATGCAGATATTGAAACCATGGTGAAGTCATATGGGATTGCAAGAATTGTATCTTCACAGAAGAGCCAGCAATTCATAATTACAGAAAAGGAAGAATGACGTAAAAGTGAGTAGGAAAAAATATCCTAGTATTCTTTTACTGGAGCCTTCAGTTTTGTAGGCTCTTCAAAAGCTGGGGCGCATCACTTCCATCACATAACTTGCTTTTAATCAGTTGGTGTAAAAATGGACTATTATAAAAGCAGCTTTAGCTGCAAGAATTCAGGGAGACTGGCAAAGTTGATAAAAATCTTTTTTGCACTTGTCTCCCATTCTTTATTATATAGGCAGAGGGTGAAAAATCGAGATTACTTTTCCTTCTCAAAACCAAATGCCGTGACATAACTTATGACAAGACATGAACTTTTTACAAATTAAGACTGTAATGACTCTAATGTTGCTTGCTATTGTTGATTGCCTTTGAAGATGCTGGAATCTTCTGACTTTCCCCTTGGCTGAGGAGAAAATGTGGAGCTGTTAGAAAAGGGCACATCCTCAGTACATTTGCAATGAATTAGTTAAGCAGATGTTAACAAAGGGAGTTAATGGTTAGACATTGAAATGTTCTTAGCCCTATGGTTAAGAATTTCGTTGACCTTTGAAATGGCAATCTCCTGTCATCCGTGTGAATCTACTGAAATGGAAAGTGTAATCTCAGTTTTTAATTATGTGCACACACATTGCTTGTGCATGTATGAAACAGATGCAGGGATAGTTTAATTTTTTTGTTGTTTTTCTCTCTTGACAGAGCATATGGCTTACTCATTATGTATGTATAAGCTAGAGTGGACAGAGGGGTGAAAGAGGAGGCAGAGAAAGGACACCAGCTGTTTGGGTTTCCTTGACCTGTATTTGGACTATCCTGTTGTAGTAATGTTTCAGTTTTAATCTACAGGCATTTCTGCAGTGTCTTAAATTTAATGGAAAAGATTGCAGGTGTACACTTCAACCATCATAAGGGCTTTTCATCCAGTGATGAAAAATGATGACCACAAATAAGCCAACTGAGTGGTTTGTTGGTCCTCTACTAGGCTTTGGATACTTAAAAATATCCACATACTACTTAGAGGTGTGAGAGGTTTTTTTTTCTTCTAATACAATCTGATTATGCACACACAAATTGTTCGTTATCAATATATATCTTGGCTGGATGCTGTTTCCAGAGCATTTTTATAGGGACAGACATCTGGCTGAGGGTATGGTAGTAAAGGGCAATATATGTCTAGGTAATGACATACAATTCAAGAAAAGAATATTAATGTGAAGAAATACCACCATTATACTTTATTTTACACTTGAGACGCAAGAAAAAGGGAACTGCTCATCTGAGATATGAAGCATCTCAGCGGGTCATAGTGCAGCAGGTCATAGCTTGAAATCTAACCCAGGTTGTTAGCAACAAATCTGTTGCCATCTAATTTATATCTTCCTTTGTGTATAAAGACTTGGTGAAGGGTCAGCCCAATTCCCGAAGAAAAACAGGATTTGGCAAATTTCACTTTCATTGTAAGGAGCTATGAAGCAAGTTTGGACCTAGTGGCTGTGTGTGTGACAGATCATCTTGAAGAACTTTGCTGATGATTAGAAGTAGATGGATTGATTCTGCTTCATTTTTGATACTTCAACATAAGGTAAACCTATGCAGGGACTACTGGATTTCAGGTAGTTGGGGTTTGGTTTTTGACAATCAGGTAGCAATGACCATCCTGATCAAATCTTTTCCTAGTGATTACTATCATCATGCTTCCTTTGATTTTCATTGGTGTAGAACCATTGAGTTCTAGGTAGATCCTTACTGTACAAATACAGAATCAGAAAATTAGTGAGACTGATTTTTATAGTGGTTTTCATCAGCAGGTCAAAGTGTTTTCAAAAAAAGCTAAATGGTCTTACATCAATTTTATTAATGGAGAAACCAAATTGCAGGCAATGAAATCACTCCTTGCAGGCCCTCCAGCAGACCAGCATCACACTGAGGAGAGAATCTAGGTCTTGAAGGGTCACACTATTCTCTTGTTCCTGCATCCACTAACACATCAGGACTGATTTACCAAGGACCTGATTGCCTTCATTTTGTTTTGATTTCATACAAAGTTCTGAGTGCTCAAAGCTACCAGTACTTTGACATGGAAGGCTGTGTTCCCTTTAAAAGCTATTGTGGGTTTTTTTTCTGTAAATGATTGAATATGGAAAGTGTTCATACCAGAGGTGGATGCGATTTATATGCATGTGCTGTAATTCCTATTGTAAGGGGTAGAAAGGCATTGTGTGAAGCGGTGAAGATTCCTGATCCCTTGTCCAGAAGTGATGTGATAGTTCTCATCAAATACATACTGCAAAATTGAATATTTTAATAGATACAGTACTAGCATTATGTATAACTTGAGATTTATAGGTACTAATAACATGAAAAGCTCAGCTGGTATACTCTCTCTGTCTTGTTGTACATTTAAGTTATTCACTAAGTGAGAAAAAAGTTAATGTAATTTGTCTGAAAGCGACCTCTAATGCTCGTAAGGGAACAAGAGACTTGCTCTTTCTGGTTTCCCTTCATTGATTGATTCTTCATATAGATTTCAGGTTGTTACTAGAAATTCATTTGGGACTAGAAAAAAATTGGGAGGATTTTGTGAACAGCTGTGTAGAACATCTTCATTCTTCTATCTTGATGGCAGAAAAAAACCCCCCAAACCCAGAGAACGTGTTTTTAAGATTTTTCCAAGGCTGTTTTGCACATCTTTGCCCATAGAAAGAACCATAGGTTTGGGCATGGTCACCAAGGGCATGGACAAAAACCTTCTACTTCTGTCTTGGCTGCTTGTACAGTCTACAGGGAAGATCTAAAATTAGGAAACTGCAAATAAGGTCCTCTCAAATCTTGTACCAATCTTAGCACCTCTAGGCAGGGGCTAGCATTTAGGGCCAGAAAATCCAAACTATTGATGTGAGTATCTATTTTAATTTGATTCCCTGAATATTCTAAACAGCTACATTGGGAATGGAAGGGTATCAGCTGCCCTGAGAGGGAGAAGTTACACAAGTGAAATGATATAAACTAAGACAGGCTAAGCAGTTTTGAGAATTGTCCTGTGTGTAGCAGAATATGTTTCTACATTACTTACAGTAGCTTTTAATACTATTACAGGGCCTAAAGGGATCAGATATTAGGTTCTGTTCTTCCAGTTACACTTTCTAAGTGGAACAGTTGGTGTCCTTCTCTGTCAGTTGCATAGTGTGAAGTTCATTCATTCTCCATTCTCGCTGCAAAGCTCCAAACTGTAGGAAACGTGTGGTCACTTTCTATTATATTTGACCGGAGTATAGCCACCTGACAATGTATTTAACACGTCTGAGCTAATACTTGGCTATGCTTCATACTTCAAAAGTGCTTGAAATTCTCCAAGTGCAGCTAAGCACCCATATCACAGCAAACCCAGGCTATGGAGATCAACAATTCTGTACTCGTTTTGCTGTCTCTGTATTTGAAATGTATGGGTTTAGCTGCTTTTGCTTTTGTCTTGCTGTTAATTGTTGCACTAAAAAGATAATGTGTGACTTTTCCCTTTTGATAGGTGTCACAAATGTGCTAAGTAGAGATTAGGTCAAGATCTTGGAGCAATTATTTCATATCTTGGGCTTTCTTGCCAAAAGTTTGCCAAGGCAAGGTCATTCCACTCCCTGAAACCTGAAGAAAATAGATACCTACATTTTATGAAACTAGGTGCATAAAAGTGATTTTTTTTTTTTCTTTTTTTATGGCTCACCTAAAATGTTTTCCTAAAAGTGGTGAGCAGGAGTTAATCTATTTCTTGAAAAACAGCTGTTCAACTAATGGTGGGAACCAACTGTGTGTTTCAGAAGAGGGGCAGTGGCATGGCTTGGATCCTGCCGCCAGTGGTAGGGTGGGGTCCTTGTCCTTCTTACCCCCTCTTTCTTCTACTCTGAGTTTTGTGTTATCTATCTTTATTATGAAACATTTATAATGAAGAGGATAGGGAAGCCTGACTTTCATCCTTCCTTTCTGTGATTCTGTTAAGTCAGCAGAAGCTATAAGTTTGATTTCCTTGTAGCCAGAGTTTTATCTTTTCTATTTAAGAAAACCATTTATGCTTAGACTCTTTTTTACCACCTAATTTTCCCATTATAGTCACATCTAATTGTTCTACCTGCAGTTTGTTGCTGTTCAGGAAACAGTGTGCCAGTTTATTTTTCTTTATGAGGAAATTGAGATAGATTTGAATGGAATGTTTTGAAGCCTTTGTCATGTGTGTAGATTATTTTCTAGGCCTAGATATTTCAGATACATATGACAGATTTTCACACACATGTATATATATATGACAATGAGATCAAAAAGACTAGTTCAGAAATAAGTTTAGAAAAAGTGGATTTGAATATCCTTCCTTCCTAAAATTAACTTCTGCCAGCTTTCCCCTTCACAAAGCACATCTGATCTCTGGTGTCAGACAAGCCTTAATTTAGTCTGAAAGTTGAACGTAACACTGTTTGGAAAGTGATTTAAAAACTGTATTTAGTAAGGACACTAGTCTTTTTCTAACAAAATTGTTCCTTAAGACTTTTTGCCAGCAGAATCAGTGAAATGACTGCAGTAATGTTAAATGGGAGCAATTGCTACTTTTATTAAAGAAATATTTAAGCTTCTTGAAACATTTTAAACATGGGTGTTGGACAAGATAATCTTAAAAGGTCCCTTCCAACACAACCCATTCTGTGGTTTTATGATTTCACCTTCTTACAAAGACTGTTAGAAAATTAACTAAGAAACCATCCTCCCCTAGAAACTTTTCTGGAATCCATGAAGGAAGTAGTCTTTGAAAAATTTTGCTGCGGCATAGAAATCACAACGTACTGCTTGTCACCAAGAAAGGATTCATTTAGCCAGAAATTAATCCTGAGCTGCCTCCTTATAAATGTACTTGGACAGATCTAATTCTTGTGAAGCACAAAGCAAGTGATGCATAAACAAAGAATCTCAGCACATTTAATTTATGATTGCTAACCTTGCTTCATTTCTGATCTCTGTGTTCCTTCAATGTTTTATGTGGTGTCAGCTGTTCAATTTGAAGTCTTAGTGGCCATTTTCAGTTTTGACCATTTTGCAGAGGTTACAGAAAAGTGGGAGAGCTATTCCTGATGGTTCAGTTTAACCTTGGCTCTACACCTGCTGGCATGTGCGTGGTTTAGCATGTGCACATAAAAATTCTGCATAGGCTAAGAATTAATAGAGAAATCTTTACAATGGCATTGAAAAACAGCATAGAAAATGTTTCGTTCAGAGGGGCAAGGCAGAAGAAACATTATTACTTCACAAAAATGTGACTTTTTGTTCAGTAAGTTGTCTTGCTTAAGGATTTTCCAACTGCAGGCAAGCCATGCTGATCAATAAAGTTGAATGAAAGACTTTTCAATTTAGTGTTGGTTGGTGCCACTAAGTCCACCTACAAAGCCCTCCTAGCCCATGTCTAGAGTCAGTTTAGCTTACTACCTCCTTTCAGCCCCATGTACCCAGTTCCAGAGGCAATTTGCCTAGACTATGCTATCATTGTATAACCAGTGCACTGAAAAGTGTCTTGGATTTTCCTCTGCATAGAGTGAGTGAAGGGAAAGGAGGAATAAACAGAAGGTGCCAGTACTTGACAGAATGGTCAGCCACATATGTGCCTATCCACATCTGTAGTTTGGTTTTGTACAGCTTTGAGGGAGTAGATTAAGTGTTTGAGGCAGTCAACATGCTTATAGAGTGATCAGGAAGATACTTTTCTAGTTCAAAGATCATCTAGTTTTACAGGTCAAAGAAGGCAATGCATCTAGCTCAGGTTGAGAACTGACTATCTGAGGTCATATGACATGTCAGGAGACAAATGACAAGTTGAGGGTAAGAGTGCCGTGTGCCTGACGTAATTGCTATATAGCCTCTGCCATGACATTTGGGTTGCATTTCTTCACAGCAATTACGCTGCTCTTTCTGCGTTGCTTAAAACTGGGCAGGGCAAGAATGGCAACATGACTAAGAAAGACCTCGGGCCTGAGTGGATGGCAAGTGGAACATGAGTCAGCAGTGCCCTGGCAGCCAGGAGAGCCAAGTGTGTCCTGGGAAGCATCCGGCACAGCATCACCAGCCAGGCAAGGGAGGGGATTGTCCTGCTCTGCTCTGGGACGGCCTCACCTCAAGTGCTGGGGGCTGTTTTAGTTGCCTTTATATAAGAAGGACTTCAGACTGTTTAGGGTGTGTCCAGAGGAAGACAGCCAAGATGGTGAAAGGTCTCAAGGGCAAGACTTAGGAGAAGCAGCTGATGTTAGTTGGTTTGTTCACCTTGGAACAGAGAAGGATATGGGGTGATCTCATCACAGTCTACAGCTTCTTTCGGGAGGCAGCAGAAGGGGAGAAGGAAAAATATTTCAGAAAAAAAAAAGTAAAGTTTTTTTTTTATCTGTAGCTTTGAAAACCAACAGGCTGTGCTAACAGATCTTTTTTTGGTTTTCCACAAGAGACCACACAGTCTTGTCATTTTCACTTCTTGTATCAGCAAGGAAAGGAGCTGCAGCATGGGGAATGCTGTTATTATTTGTGACTCTTAAATTTTCATTTGAGTGATGAAGAGAGTCTGCCAAAGTGGTCATTAATATGTGTTCAAGGTCTTGCTTAGTAACCATTTTTTTCCTTGAAATTTGAAAGCAGGGACTTCTATATTATACACAAATCATTAATACCAAATAAATATTAATGCTTCCCAACTCCCCACCTCATAAGAATTGTGTGAGTCTGGTTCAGCTTTCCTATTTTGGAACTATTTTGTGTTGTATAAAAATGCTAAACATTGTCAGGATTAAGTATTGTCTGCCTCTGCTTTTTCCCCATCCAGCTGGAATCAGAGTTCTTTTTTTTTAGGTTTGGTTTCTAAAATACTCCCAGACTAAGACAAAGCAGGGAACTGCTTTAGCTAAGATTAAATAGCTGCTTTTTTGCAACTGGGGAGGAGGTTTAACAGCAACATAGTGCATTCATTCATTCATTCCATCAGATTACTCTGTTCCACCTTTCTAAACTAAAACTGTGGCTTAATAGTTCCAGAATTGAAGTCACACATTTGCAAGAACCCAAGCAATTAGAACTCTGTTTAGAGCTATACTGCTGCTTTTTTTCCAGCCTTTTTTCCAAATGACAGCAGCAGGTGAATGTAATTTCAAACAGCAAATTAAAAACGTAATCATAACACAGCAAAGCCATTATCAGAGACTGGTCCAGTTCTTGTCAGCCCCATTCCCAAAGAGGAGTCTTGATTATAAAGTTTAATCATGATAGTAAAATATACAATTCCTATGGCTAGGGCCATGTAACTAACTTTCCCAGGCAAATCATTTGAACATAGGAAGTCAAGATCCCTCATAACTTGCAGTGGTGTGAAGGGACGTAATTAGTCATCACTGTATTGT
Source organism: Illadopsis cleaveri (assembly GCA_013399915.1). Taxonomy (NCBI): domain Eukaryota; kingdom Metazoa; phylum Chordata; class Aves; order Passeriformes; family Timaliidae; genus Illadopsis; species Illadopsis cleaveri. Next base: position 68,334 of record VXBB01009307.1, on the reverse strand, counting down.
CTTAATACACGTTCTGTCAGTTCAGCTCCTTAAAGAGTATTGTTCATTCAACAGAGGCACTTGCCTAGACATGAACAATTTAACAGCTTCCATATGATCCATTATTCATGCCTTCAGTGTATCTGTAGGAAAATTTCACACCTAAAGGTCTGTTGGAGAAACTCTCTAAGGTAAGTGCTCCTTTAGCACTCCTGCCCATTCCCTTGGCCAGGATTGTCACTTTGGGGTATTGCAGAATTTCTAGTTGTCCACTTCTGACATGAAAAAACCGAACAGGTAAGAAGTCATTGACATCATGGTGCATTCTTTCCACCTTTTTTTCTGGTGCTTTCTGCTGTGTGGAAGGTCTAGAGCCAGTTTAGCTTTTTATTCAGGGGTGCATGTAAACCTCATATGCGTGGGGTGGCTCTGGAGCCTCGTTAACTACATCCAATGGATGGTCATCTCTCACTGTTTTGGTCAATGCCAGTGTCTGGGCAAACAACTGGCATTGTCTGCTTCCTGCCATGGTATTTCTGCTTCTTACTGTTCCCTCTTCTCCTCTGGAAATACAAGGTAAGCTCTTCTTTGTGGTGTGTACGCAGTTTCTCTTTGTGAAGATACAAGAGCAGTAACAACTGGCTTATGAGTGGCAGAAGTTGCTGTATCCTCTGCCCTCCTGTTATGCAAGATGCTGCTCTAATTTTTTGTTTTATGTTGGTTCCTACAACTTGAATTTTTAATATTATGATGACAGAGCTAAAGCTACCATGCAGTGCTGGGAATGACCTATGAAATACATGGAACAGAGAGCTTCTGAACTCACACACGCTATCATATACTTGAGTATAATTGTAAGCAAATAAAGAAACCCATTGATAAAGCAGGATAAATTTTCAGACAAGGAGGAAAATGAGCACCCCATGGTGGCAGTCAGTACTTTGCTGCATATTCAAAACAGGCTCCATCTGTAGCTTTGGAAAGTGAGAACAATATTGCACATTTTCCATGTTTAAGTATAGAAATGATAGTGACAATGATGATGACAGTGATGATGACAATGATGGTTTGTGGCATTCTGTCTACCAATGCATTTATCATTCATCTAAATATGCATGCTTGTCGTCTGTTCAAAAGCAAACTGAACTTACCAGTGACTTTTTGATTACTTCAGGACTCTGTGAAGATTGCATTAATCCAATTTAGTAATTTTTCTGTTTCAGTAAGCTGCTGTCAGAATTAGTCAAGTTTATGAAGTTGTGGAGCTACTCGCAAAGTTTGAAATATAATTGAATGTGCCGGGTCTTGTCATTGTGGGACAACAGACACCACACCATGGTTATATATGATCCCAAGGATCTCAAGGCAACTGCCTGGCTAGGAACTTATGCTGCCTGAGAAGGAATCAAATCTGTGCTGCCTCTCACCTGTTTTTTTGACTGCCTATGAGGGAATTAGTGTAGAAGTGAAGGGAGCTCATCAGATTCAAGATGAAATTCCCCCAGGAATTTCTGTGTGAAGCAGTGTGAAACAACAGGAACCAGGTTCCAGGAGTCAGCAGAACTGCTGAGAGCTTGGATATGTGAAACAGGGAAGTCAAAGGGATAGATTTACATGACTGCTGTATGTGAGTGGCTGTTGGGATTTTGGACAGAGAATATGTGAGTATTTTGTTTGAATTATAAGTGTTGCAGACACTTACACATCTATCTAATACATCAAACCAATGATTCTTATGTTGGCTTGAAGTGAGAAGGATCATGGTTTTTGTGCAAAATTGAGGCTTAAGGCAGTTAGGATTAGAGACATGATGGCTTCTGTCAGCTCTTCTGTTTCCTGAAACAAGAGCTGGCTTTTCATTGAGTTAGTTTTGCACTCTGCAAATCTGAGCTCAGTTAATATATGCCTGCAGGCATACACGGGCTTTTGAGATGCTTCTGCAGATTCCAGTTTAAAAAAAAAAAATACAAAACCACCCTTGAATGGAATACATCCAAAATGAAGATATTTCAGCCTGCAAGCAAATTTTATGCAAATTAGTCAGCAGGCATGAATGACTGTCTTGCACTGTTGGTGGTCTTGGCAAGCCAGGAATAATGTTGGGAATGGCTGTTGTCCCATGTCTGACGACACAGGCGGAACATGCCCCCCTCTGGTTGCTGCACTGTCTTTGGCCCATATATAGTAGCTCTTGCAATCAGGTGGGAGCTTGGCTGATGTTTTTAGTAGGTCTGGAACGGGGCAGCTCCATCCCTTACCGTATGAGCAGCTCAGCAGACATGCATGAGCTGCCTAATGACACACTGCTGCAAAGGCTCAGTTACGGTGCTTGTTTGGCAAGGAAGATATAATTAATAATGTCATTGCATAAAAGTCAGCTGTTCAGTACTCATGCTGGCTGCCAAATGTTACACGATGCAGATTCAGAAATATTTTATCCATCTGCCAGTGCTTTCAAATCATTCTGGCAAGGTTTGTATTTCTATTTTAAACTGTGTAAAGGGAAATTGCTCTCATTCTCTCAGTGCTAAGGATGGTGCAAGCTTTACCCTACCTACTTTCAGAGAAATGGACCAGGGGAAGAAAAGTGTTAGAGGTCATCACAGAGGTATCATTTAGTGTCCAAAATATACTAGACATATGTCAGAGTGATTTTGATAGCATTTTTTTGGGAAGGGGAAAGAAGTGGTGCATCTCAGGATCAAATAATATGTGCATTCAGGAATCATTCCACAAAAAATTGTGAAGTAAATTTATCACTTCGTATTGGTAAACTGTAGGAATTTTTGTTTTACACCTTCCATTAATGTTGTGAAACAAGTAAGTATAATTTCCTATTAAGTACTGCTACTTTGCTATGCTAGGTATGGAAATTTTATTTATGCAACTGTGATTATTTTTCTTTATTTGAAAAAACCCGCAGAGTCTTTCATTTGTGTCCCCTTTTTCTTCTCACACATGCTGATTACAGCCTACAGTGTTCTCTTGGTTAATAATGGCACAATGGAACAATTAGTTGGAGTTTTCCCTCTTCTCCTTCTGTTACTGACCATACCTGTATTCCCAGCTTTTGAACTGCTCCTTATGGCCACAGCCAGTCCTTTAATGTCAGACATGTAAGTTAAGCAAGTGAGATCCCTTAACTAGTAAAATTATATATAAAACAATGATTAAAGATCCATTTTTTTAGGCAAAAAAATATTTACTTCATTACTTCTGTTCTCACTAGGTGGTACAAGCTTTGCTGTCCCGTATGTAACCTCACCTCAGCAGTCCCTATTATTAGGGACAGAAAGAAACTTGTGAGGTAGGACTGCACAAATCATCACAGTTGCGCCTGGGACAAAAATATCTGAGCAAACTGAAACAGTGCTGTTCTGGCAGTGAGAGAGGAGCCTAACAGACCACAGTGTCTAAGGAACCAGCATGGGGTTCTTTTAAAGACTAATGTCTTTACTGATACTCCCAGGTTTTTATGCTGCTTTTTATGGAAATATTTTTCCTCGTTTGTTATAGCAGGATGAATTTGCATGTGATACTCATTTCATGCTGCTATTTTGACCATGGCATGAAGAGATATTGTTCCATTGCTACTGCAGTGTGAATCCTTATAGCATCTGCTCTGTTATCTTTGTGCCCTTCCAGTACAACTCTTACTGTAGATGGGCTGTTCTTAAAATAAAGAGGAAAGCGAAAATAGTTTTTATTTTTGAAAAGGCAAAGGACTTGAATAAGTGCAATATAATTACTAGAATTGCTTCATGATCAGCCAAGACAGTCCTCTCTGATTCTTGCTACTTGTTAATTAGCATTCTAAGCTAGAGGAGAAAAAAAAAAAGATACCCTTTAATTCAACTCTATTTAACTTCTTTTGAAAAACTAACCCCGTTCCAAATCTCTGTGACACATTTCATGACTGTAATCTCTAAAAATGCAAGTTAAATAAAAACATATAAGGAATGGATACTTGCTGTCAATTTCTGCAAAGAAGGCAAGGGGGAAAACTTGTGGAAGACTTAGCAGCTGGAAGCAAAGCTTGATTGAAATACTAAACCAGTTTTTGAAAGCCCAAACCAGCAATAGCTTTCATTTTAGATTATTCCTTAGGTTCTTCTCAACACCTATTTTGTTTAGTATTGAAAACTGGCAGCTGAAAAAGCAGGCAGACTTGCCTGCTATTTTTGAGCATATAGAGAATGAGGTATTAGCATATAAGAGCAACAGTTTCTACATTTTTATAGAGCTTGGTCATGAGAAATATTCAGTTCTTTAACTACAGGTAACACTGCCACTGTGAAATAAATCCATTTAAAATGAAAACTATGATGATTTCTTGATAAGAAACCATCACCTTTTCTTTATTCATACAGCACACTAAACATAGCACTTTGTAACTAATCATGTATAGCTTTGAAATGTTGTTTTGTGGCTTTTGATTGAGTGCCAATTTCTACCAAAATTCAGTTAGCAACAAAAGATAACTTAGTGTATAGAAACGGATTCTCTTCCAGCCTGACAAAAAGATGCATTTATTATCTATAGAAAGAAGCTGAGTTAAGGGTACAAAAGCAATGCAGGTTAAAGTGCATGACTTATTCAAAGTTTCTTTCAGTTTAAATGATGGTGGAAGCTGATGTTTTAAATACCTGTGACTTAAATCAATCTGCATTTACCCTGACCCGTTAAAAAGCATTTTTGAGAATAGAGGTCACTTCCAAAGGTTCCTGATAGAAGTGCAAAATGTTTCTTTTTCCACATCGGGGGAGAATGGTGAGATCTTTCTCCAGCTGTCATTGCTGCAGTGCATGGCTGTTCATAGTCTTATGGTCAGAATAGACAAAGCTGGATTTCATGTCTGGAGTGCAGATCTGTGAGTCTTTTTGACATACATAGTCCTGTGCTCTTGTTTTCATTGGGTACTCAGTTTACAGGCTTTTTCAAACTGTTGAGCAGTTCCTGATTCATCTCTCTCCTAAAGAAGATGGACAGACTAGAGTTGTGCCTCTTGCAGGTGGCTGAACTGCCCTGGAAATGCAAGGTAGATGTGAAGCCAAGATGATGCTAAGCCATACAAGAGCATGGGAGCATGGGAGATGATGTTAGTTGCTGCTACAGGGATCACTTTCTTTCCTTGAACTCTGCAAATGCAAACAATAAACTTAAATAACAGGTGGTTTTGAGAAAAAAATGCTCTGACTCTACACAGGAGTAGAGGGCTATTCACAATCTAGCACCATTTTCTTCTTTTTTTTTTCTTTTTTTTTTTTCCTTCCATTTTGTAGCTAAGAGGTGTATTCAAGTGTAATATGATTTCTATAGAAAAGTATGAGCTAGGAGCTCGTGAGGACAAGGCACAGGGCTCAAGCCTCAGTCAGGCGTGTACTGGGAACAGCAAAGCAATTGCTGCACAGAGTTCTGTATTCCTGTAGTGTGTCTGATGTCAGAGGATAATTGGAGAAACATGCCAGCACATATGGAGACAGATTGGGAGTTAGATTTGGTCCTTCCTGACTTGAAGGTCTTGCTGGATGGATTTCACAATGGCAACAATAACAGAAGGCCACTTTAGCTTCTCTTTGATGTATGTGGTAAAATAGATGGAAGCATATAGGAAAACAGGTGAGCAAGGACTGTGGTTTTGAGTGTTCCAGCTGAAGCAAAAGCTATTTCAACTTGTGGAATGGGAAGTATTTTTTGAAAGCTTTTTGGATAGAGACTGGAAAGGTCAAAATCCCATGGCTGTCTCTCTGCTGGGAGATTATTTTAGTCAATGTGTTCATGTAACCCATGTTTGTATTGAAATCTATAGCACAGCCTGCAGTTTAGGATTACCTATATTTGTCAGTCAGATACCTTGTGTGAGGCAAGTCAGTACTGAGATATCATATAAGAAAATTACCCCAGAATGATTTTATCATGACAAGCATCACAATGCAGACAGATTACATGGCACAGATTTACAGTCAGCAACTGGCACTTAATTATGGGTTCTACAGACCTGGTAAAGGAAACCCAAGATTCACATGTGATAACAGGATACCTTGACTCTGTAAGAAGGTAACCAATTACAGTACATGACACATCTCTCTGATATAAGTAGAACTGCTTTTTTCTGTTTGTTTAAATGCTGCCACTCTTAGAGATTTGGGATTTTGTTTATGTGTTGCTTACGCTTTCATGTGTGGTTCCTGGCAACTCTTTTTTCCATCCTCTACCTTCCTACGCTTTTCAGATTGTGAACTCTTCATAGGCTGCATAATCTATTAAAGTAGTGGCATGTGAGTGACAGACCTATCTCGGTGTGCCCTTGCAGGAAGAACAAGTTGCTCAGGGTCTTTTTGGTAGCTCTTACTGTTTAGCTCAAAATATAGCATCTCATGGTTTGATGTGGAGATGGTTTTCATGGGCTGATAGGAAACTCATGAAGTTCAACAAGGGAAGATGCAAAGTGGGGAGGAACAACCCCATGGACTGTATGCTGGGGCTACCTGGCTGGAAAGCAGCTTGGCAGAAAAGGATCTGGGAATTCTGGTGTATAGCACATTGAACAGGAGCCAGCAATGTGTCCTTGATGCAAAGAAGACCAACAGTATCCTGGGCTGCGTTAGGAGTGTTCCAAGCAGGTGAAGAAAAGGTGACCCTTCTCCTTTATTCAGTGCTAGTGAACTCCAGTGCCTGGAGTTCTGGGCTTCCTAGTACCAGACAGACGTGGACATAATGGAATGAGGTAAAGGGCCACAAAGATGATGAAGTATCTCCCCTGTGAGGGAAGGCTGACTGAGCCAGGACTGTTTAGCCTGGAGAAGACAGGTATCTAACTAATGTATGCAAATACTTTACAGGAGGGTGTAAAGAAAACCAAGCCAAGGTTTTTTCAGTGGTGACCTGTGACAGTACAAGAGGCAATGGACAAAAACTGAGCATCAGGAAACACTGATTTTATTGTGAGGGCGAACAAGTTGCTCGAAGAAGTTGTGGATTCTCTGTCATTGAAGGTATTCAGTAGCCACCCAGAAATAGTCCTGGGCAGCTGATTCTAGATGGCCCTGTTTGAGCAGTAGGGTTGGTCCAGATGACCTTCAGAGGTCCCTTCCAATCTCAACTGATCTGTGATTCTGTGATTCATCTTTGTGCCATTTTGAGTATGTTGTCTGCGCATAATCGCAGATAATTCTCAGGTCTAAATATAGTAAATGAGCAGTCTCAGCACAACTCAAGGTCCCTCCAGATGGGCTTTAATGCATAAAGACTGATGACTTGGCAAACCCATGTGGGAAAGGACATTCCAGGTATACCAGGCTTGAAAGGAAGACCAGAGACAAAATTGTGAGAAGTTGAAGATCAACAGACCTCTGACTTTGGAAGTTGCCATTTCTGGACAGCTGAATTGGTGCTATGCAAGTCAATCACTAAAAACATAAGACATCAAGTATTCAAACTGATGTTGACAGCTCCATCATCTGTTGTCATGCAGAGCTGTATAAACAAACACATTTCCACATAGTGGGTGTTATGAATTGTCACCTTCTAGAGAATCCACTAGTCCTGTTACATGCACACTGAGGTATCCTGTGGCAGCCAGTAAAGACAAGTAAGCATACTTCCTTCACAGCAGTAAACTCAGCTGGTTTTGGTAAAAGACTAGCGTTTTTGGAGATTGTGTATAGCCATGCATTCCCACTGGCTTCATAAAGAATAAACATCATTCTGAGAAAAAAATACACATCAGAGGGAAAATGGTGGTGGTGGGTTCGGGCTTAGAATGAGTTTAGCCTGAAATGGTTTGGGTTTTTCTCAAGAAAAAGGAAAAACTTCATTTTGATGAAGAGTCTTCTGTTCTTTATGCTTTAAACTCACAAAGATAGCCAAATATGGATTTTGGAGCTTGTTCTTATATTTTTCTCTATTTTAGACTTTTTATGGCTCCACAGGCCTCAGCTATCCACATGGTTTGCATGTATCTGTCCTTATAAAGCCAGAAAAACCATCATTAGTATTGAAGAATTAGCGTGCTAGAATGGCTTTCAGTAGCTAGGGTTGAACATTAGTTTAGCCATGGAAAAACCATGGGCCAAAATACAGAAACACAAAATGTCACTGAGAAGAGGAACATCAAGAAAATCCAGGGAGTGAAAGACTGCCACTCGGAAATTGCTCTTAGTGAGGAGTGGTCCTTTGATTCTCAAGTTCATGAAGGTAACTGGCATAACTAAAACTAGCTATGGCTTACCTCTTGAGGGATTCTCTACTTGAAGTTTGTAGATACTACAAAGCTACCATACAAATAGGGAAAAAAAGGCACAAAAAAGTGCAATATATGGGGTAATAAGATGGAAATGTTGTTTGTATTTCATACCCTGTGTGTAGTCTTTTTGTTTCCAAGCTTTTCCCTGATTTATTCTGATGCTTCAATTGTTTGCTTTTCCTCATAAGGCTGTTTTAATTAGAGAAAGAAGATACCTCTGTAGGGTCTAGAAGTGTTATTTTCTAATCTTCCAGATGGGGAATGTTGTATTTCAGAAATAATAGAAGGCTTTTGACTCATACATACGTACGTCATAGTACTTACATGCAATAATGTCTTTGTTCCCATTAATGGCTAATTCTATATAATATCCAGACTGATGGAAAAAATTAAAAGATGGGTATGAGACTCCAAATCAATGTAAACTTTTTTTACACAAACTCTCATCCCATTAGAACTGGACTATGTTTTATTTGTCTCTGCATGAGTCATGTTACTTGTAAAGGTGGAATAAAGATACTTTCAGTGCTCCAAATCATCCTGAGTTCTGAAGTGGAGTATGTTCCAATTCTAGTTCCACCTGATCCATGTTTGGCAATACAGCTTTGCAGTTTTATTCCACAAGTTTAAAGACAACCAAACTTATATGTGTGAATGACCTCTGTCTGCTTGTGGGCTGCATAGGATGCTGTTACCCACATGGTGCATATCCAAAATGAACACCACTTCTAGCTGGCATCAGTCTTTTTCTGAAAGTATGTATATTTACACAGGCAGCCCAGGATGATGAGACTTTAAAGTGCCTTAGGAAATACATGAAAATATAGGATGGAGAAATTCTAACTGTTTTGCCAACAGTAGGGACTTGAATTGAGGTCTCCTGGGTAAGTTGCTGAAGCTTTCCAAGCAGTTGAGTGAGACTTCTTACAGAAGTTTGTTTATACCTTTGAGTTTGGTCCTTGAGTCAGCTCCCACTTGAAGGCAATACTACCCCAAATGTAGAAGTTAATCTTCAGGGAAATTGGGCTTTTGCTGAGGAATAACCTGAAAACATGTGTATCTCTTCATCATGGATAAAATTTTTGTACTCAGTTTCATTTGAGTTTCATTATTAGAGTTTGAAAATAGGAAGACACATTTGTCATTAGCAGGTGTGACTCTAGACAATCCCATAGCTACAGAATATATCCATAGATTGCCAACTAAGGCAGTTGACTTTGGTGGAAACTGAAGTAATGTAACATGGCAGTTGTACTTGTAGATGTAAAGACGAGCTATATGTAGTATTGTGTTAGGTTTTTACCAGTTAATATTTTTTTTTCATAAGAAAGTTGGATGGCAAGAAGGGCAACAAATTCTTTTTATTGGAATTAATATATTTAAAATAGCATGGTTCATAAGTCATTGTCTGTGACTGTATTTTCTTGATTTTCTTCTCAATGGTTAACCATTAAGTATTTCTGACACCAGAATAAGTGTGTGTCTGGTAGCTTGGCCTTAGAAACAGACAAGTCAGAGATTACTGGAGAGTATGACCTGGGCTTACTGAAAGAACAGTCTACTCTAAATAATTTTTTTTTTCTTGATAAATTACTTACAGGTGACCTGCAGAGATGGAAGGAAAAAGTGGTTAGGGGCTGTTAACTTGTGAGTAAAGAATTAGAGGTAGGGAAATGGGAAGTATTTTTAGGCCATGTTTGAAGGATTTAATTCCTTCCATCTGTTAAAATTTTTAGTCAAGCATGTGTCCGAACCTCAAACAAATACCACCTTGGATAAGAAAAAATCAAACATAGTGCATTTACTTCTAGAGATGACCTTTGGGGATAACTTTCACTGTATATCATGACTAGCTCAAAGTGGTTGTCTATTTTGGATATCTGCATAATGAAATGGATGAAATTCCATTAACAGTCTTATGTTTTTTTCAGAAGAACATAATTTACATTTTAATGAATTCTGCAGGGACAGAAATAAAACTGAAGATGTGATTGGGTAGGGGATACAGATCCTTAGAGGAAGCCTGCAGAATAAACTCCAGCTTTACTAGATGCCACAGAATCCACACATGAGCAAATTGTTCTACATGTCCTCTAAGAGGGCAGGCATTAATGGAGGTTAGTTCACAATGGATCAGAAAGCCGAGATACCAATCATAAGTCACAAATCTGAGGGAATCCACATTTCATTATGTCTTCTGTGGCAAAGTCATTTGCTTTTTATAGGCCACAGTCAAGTGAGTATGAGTTGTTGAGGACATATTTCTCTCCTGTAAACTAAAATGGATAAATCAGTCTGAGGAACTGCTGGAATTTTTCTTCTGCATGTGGAAAGAATCACACATAGGAAATACTACATTGATTCAGTGCTGGCATGAAATACTTGAGCCCTTAAGAGTAATCTCACTGCACCATACCCAGATGAAGCTTGTGGGTACAGATTTTTGTTCCTTACAGAATTTGAATGCTGCTTTTCTTTTTCTGTGTGCATATGATGCAGTTAGATAATGATTTTCTCAAATAGTGATGCTGCTGCTAGTATCTGTGTGTTGTTAGCAGTACATGTGATCACGAAACTGGGCTTTTACCTTTTGTTTCTGCTGTTTGGTACATTTGTTTTGGCTTTCCCATATTTGAAAGTGGCAGAGCAGAGATAAGAGCCTGGGAGATGTCCTACATGATGTTAAGGCTAAAGCTTTTTTAATCTTACCCTGAAACATTTTGTAATGAAGTGTGCCTTTTGTTATCTTCATTGATTGTTGAAAGGGTGTTTTAAACTGCAGTCAGCTATGTTTTTAGGTAAAAGCACAAAGTAAAACAAAATAATTTTGAGTGCAAAGCTGTAGTCAAGGGAGCATGAGTTATTGAGGATCTATTTCCCTCAACATAGTTAACACTTGTTAATTTACTTGCTGCTGTTTCTGATGGCAAGAAAGTATTCAGTACACTTGGTAACTCTTGTGAACACAAAGGTTAGGGGAAATTGTTCTATGCTACTACCATTGATCTGGCAATCACCTGCTCTGTTGATTGCTGAATTTCATTTGACTTGCAAAATAAAATGCATTTACTCCTCTCTGATTGGTGTAAAAACTCTGTACCTGTTCTGATCCATGCGGAAGTGGATATGAACAGATCTGTCAGAGCATGAACAGTGGGATGGAACTGTCTTCTGTACTTACAGTTCCTCCCAGCTGTGACCACTGCAGTCTTGTCAGCATGTTCACATGGAATGCTGTCAGAAAATCAGTGTTGGCTCACTGAAGGAGAGGGAAGGGTGAGCCAGCACCACTCTCACTTAGTCTTCCTTACTTCTGGTAGTATTTTTTGTGAACTTTATCCAGCCCCAAAAATGAGAACATATGGTCTGTAGAGAACCTACAGAAACGAAATGATTTTGTGTGTTACAGTGGAAATCAAGACCTGTAACTTTACAGATTGTACAGAAAGCTAATTTTATTTAAGATACTTTTTAGATATTTTTTAAAATGTAAATTTCTGCTAGAGTGCAGCATTTTCCTACATTTATATCAATTGCTTTTGTCTTTGGGAAGACAAAAGTTCAAAGTGCAACTGGACTCCAGTGGGAAGCAATTTTCTCTGCTTCACATCAAATTCAGTTAGATTATTAAAGGCACAGAAAATACAGAATGTCTGCTGCCTGAAATATTTCATCCACTGGTCATGTTAGCAGACTGAACATGTGGTAGGGTAAAGACAGCCTACACTGCAGATAAGCCTGCCACTCCTTGCACTCTTCCCTAGGCATCAGAGACATCAGGTGTCCGTGTCATGTGTACTGCTTGCAGAACCCCCTCATGGTAGTGTATGAAGTTATTTTGCTAGTTGTGAATCCTTAGGGCCTTGGATTTTTCTTTGCTAACCTAATTCCTCCTCAGTCTGGCTTCCTCCTCAGTGAAAAGAGGAGAGACAGTTTATCTTCCACTTTGCATATGGCCTTGTTTGTCCTCCTTGTTTGTTCTAGTTACTTTCACTCACCTTTTCTAGGATGCTTACGTTTACCTCCTTCTAATTCTTTTAAAATCACTGCATCACAAACTGTGCTGTCTGTTTTATTAGCAGTGCCTGGCAGAAGGCTAAATAAATAAACATCACTAATACTTATTTGTTTGGTATAGTAAATGCCAGAACTGTTTACAGAGATATTTACAGATGGTTGCTAGACATCATTTTGTCCCAGTCTAATTTTCCAGTGTTTCAGATACCAAGATAACATCACAGCTCCTATCTGGCAACAGTGGCTTCTTTCCTAACTCTCATGATACAAAGATTGTTTCATCATGGCATATGAAAAAAAATACCATACTAGTGATGCAACAGCCTCGTGTCTTTCTCACCCTGACAGTAGCTGGACCATGGAGGTTAATCAACACAGAGCACCTGACCTCAGTACTCCTTTTACTAAACCATTCTGGCATCTGTTTCTCTGCAGGTTCCTTCTTCTTGTAGTGAGTTTGACATGAACATATTGTTAAAATATTCTAGTTATGGAGTGGAACATTTCCTTCTTTTTTCCTTGCTTCCACAATAAGTGTTCCTCATTCTTCTTTCAGACGAGTCAGTGAAAGCTTTTAAAATGTGTTTTCTTGGAAGTGATGCACGACTCAAAGACAGTTTGCAGCATGCATCTGTATTTTTTAAGTGTCTAATGCCACTGTCCCGTGTTTGTTTTGTGATAGCAAAAGCATTTGTTAAATCTGTAACTGACTGAATTTTCTTACTGAATATTCATGTTTCTTCTTGAGCCAGTGTGGTTGCCTGTTCTTCATTTCCCTAAGACAGCTCTCTGGATGGGAGGGAAAAGTGAGATTCAGTTAACTGACGAGTCATCTGCCTACTGTGATGCATCTAACTCTTCTCACTGTAGCACATGGCTGCTCTCCTACCCCTTTTTATTTGTCTGATCTGGCCCCTTTATTATGTCAACCCTTGCTAGTCTCTCTGAAGAGAATTAAGTTCAGCCTTGTAGCATTTCCAGCAACCTGCAGGTGAAAAGTTTCACTTGCCTGAGGATTTTTACGTCTTGGAAAATAACTAGATAGAGATGGTTCAGGCAATGGGTAGAGGACACATATTTTTAATTGAAGTCCTCTTGACACAGTATTTAACAATAAGTTGGAAGTGTTCCCAGTCCACTGGGAGATGTTATTTTCTAGGTAGTAGCTTCAAAATAGAACCTATTAATAGCAGGAGCTAGGATAATTTTAAATATTACCAAAGAAATAGTAAATCTGCACTGAATTAGTCTGAATACAGCTTTTCTCTGGTTGATCTAATAGACTCACTGATTTTTTTTTTCCTAATGAGTGCTGAGCAAAACTGTTCATCCTTTATTATCCCTATATTTCCCTATTTCCCTATTTATTGATTATTGCTATTTATTATCACTGCTATTACAAAATTGCACTTCAGTTTCAAGAAGAGCAGACAGTGCAGAGGGCAAAGAACTTGTTTGCCTGCCTTCACTCCTATTGTCTGTTTTATTTGAGTATTGCAGTGCTTGTTCTACTGACAGCTTAAGCAATACAAGGTTATTAGGAACTGGAAGCCATGGTACAATCTAATGTGAAATAAGTAAAATTGGAAGTCAGTTTTACTCCTTAGTCAGTTGTCAGTGGTGCCAGATGTTGTGAATTAAAGAGGGGAGTTAATCCCCAGAGTTTTGTGCTGTTTTAACATGCAAATTGACCAAGAGTAAAATGCTGATAGTCCAGCAAGTATCAGGCTTACTTCACACATACACAGTGAACTGGTTTACAAGTAACTTTTGAAGATAGTTTCTTCACACTGATTCCTTGCATCTTTTCTCAGAAGTGCCTCCAACAGCTGAAAGAGAAGGATACAAGTGGATCTGCAGAATGTAGTGTAAGCCTTTTTTGAGCAGATGGAGAATGAAGTGTTTGAGATGCACAGTGTTCTTGGTTGTGGCCTGTAGTACATCTTCAAGACAGTATCTTAAGTCACGGTAGCTTCTTTGGGGCTGGATAGGTCCTCAGTCCTTTTACACAAATTTGGATGAGGATTGCTGACTGTTGCCTCACCAACACTCCTTCAAACATCTGATTTTTTTTGTTTTGTTTTGTTTTGTTTTTTTTCCTGCTGCTTTTATTTGGTATTAAGAGATATAGTAGAATTAAGCAGCTGTGGTTAAAATAAACAAAGCGGATAAAGCGGCTTCAGGAGAATTGGCTCAGGAAAAAGGAGACAGATTAACAACATGTGACCAGCAGAGGTGCCTAGATTCCACAGAGTTATGCCAGTGGGTGCTAAGCATTGCAAATGTATATTTGATGGATTGACCAGAATCTGACTGTGCTCCTTGCTGGGGAGAAAATGTCCATGAATAAGTAGTAGGAGCTTCCATCTCAGAAGAAAATACTGCAGGTGCATGCCCGTGCATTTGTGCAAATATAGAACAAATGAATTTAGCATATAGTTTTAAACAGCGACACAGTTCTGTTTTAAGAAGGCTTTAATGCAGTTGCTCAAAAACTAGAGCACTGAGGGAACTCAACTGATCATTATTCCATTTGTTTTTCTGTCTACTCTCAATGGAATAAAATATGATTTCCTGTCTTCTCCGATACATTTCCCTTGGGGCTTTTGTATACTGGAATTTGGACTGTTTGTTACTCTGGAAACTATCTTGGTAAAACTGCCTCTTCCTGTTGACATCTATGAAAACTGTTGAAAAGTTTCCTTCTAGTTTTCAAAGCCTTGAGTGCTGTTGAATCAAATGGTTTTGGAAAGAGGTTTTAATAATGAGGCAAAGCAAATTTATTAGCCAAATCATGGTTGCTAACATGTACAAGTCTTGTACTTTGTTATGCTTATTGAGGGATTAGTAATTGCAGTTAAATATTCTTCAAATTTTTCTAAGAACTAGGAGAGCAAAATTCAGCTCTCTTTCTGTTCTGCAGGTCTAATGGGATGAAATAGCAACACATGTTTGTTTTTGTGCTCAAACTCAGATCTGAGTGTTTCTGTGGAGCAATGAATTCAGGAGATCTCTCTGTCCACCTTGTTTTCAGATTGGATTTTTACTTCAAGTGAAATTAACTGTATGGAAATAAATAGGAAAACAAAATAAATAGAGTAATTTTAAAATCACTGCAGATTTAAATTTTGTAATTAATGTTATTACATAGGGAAAAGCCCTAAACTTATATCTCCTGACAAGCCGCTTCAAAAAGTGGTGCATTAAGAGACAGCATTTTAATTTGCTGCCTGTTTTCAGTTTGAAGTCTGTAGATAGGGTCATTTGCAGGAATTAAAGAGAGACTGCTTTTAATCCCCCAACTTTGCATTTCAGAAAGATATCTTTTCAGTTGTGTGTGTTTAGGAAATAGGGCTTAATGCTCAGAAGTGCTTTGTTAGGCTGATGGATTCTCATTCATTATGATGAATTGCTTAGAGAATTTTTCAGCTCTTATCCCCATGCTTACTAATGAGAAAACGGTTTAATGTGAAGATTATGTATAATGCTTTGTTACTCTATTTTAAATGCGCTATTATTGTCAGTCTGTTATCAAGGACAGCATAACTGTGCATTCTAATATATGCATAAGGTTAGTGTTTCTGTAGGAACCACAAGTCCTTTATGGGCTTTATGAATTATATAGCCTTTAAAAATTATACAGCCTTTATGAATTTTATGTTAAATATCCTTCCAATCAAGTCTCCTCTGTGGAGTGACTGCATAATTCCTTCTTCTATATTAGCTATTCTCTGGATTTTATATATTTTGTCTTTGACTTTTTGAACTCTCTTTTGTCTTTGATGCTTTTCCATCCCACATATAGTGGTTGGGGCCCTGCCAGTCCTTCTGATTTCAGGAGTTTTGGTATTTGATGTATAATGTTTAATTTTTTTTTTCTAATACTACTTTCGAAGTTCTGCCTCCATTCTCCTTCCTGCCCTCTGAGTTTAACTATCACTTAACTGTGTTGTATACATTTTAATCCTTCTTCATACATAATCTCTGAATCCTCTTCAAATGTTCAGTCTTTTTTGCCTACTACACTTTGGGTGTTGTGTAGTTGTCTTACACACAAAAAGATGATAATGCTGACAGTGGCACAATTAAATCTGACCTTTCACAGCTGCGAGCAGAGACAATTTTGTTGTTTTTTGCTTTGTTGCCTTTGTGCATGCCACTCAAAATGGCCATGAAGTTTTGGGAGAAGAACTACTGCAGTCCAAAATAATGCCTCATTTGTTTTGACACTGCTTTTTTGCATCAGCTTTTCCCAAATCATTTTGCAAATCATTCTACAGGTTATGTTCCTTTAAATTAATCCTTTGTTTCATTTCTACTCCTACTTTTCTCCACACTTGGTTTTAAATACTGACAATTTATCACCTAGAAATTTCATGAATGAGGTGTTTATCCCCAAATTATTAATGACAATCATTAGAAAATCAGGGCTGTGCTTGTCTTGGACACAAGCTGTGACTAATTGAGTGAGTTTATTCCTTACCTGTTCAGCCAGACGCTGGGTACTGGGGGGAAAAAAAGGTGGGTATGTGTGTATAGTGGAGAATACACCTGGAATATAGCTATTAATTGATATCTGAGAGCTTATCTTCTAACAGAAGAATGGAAGAAGTAGAAAGGGACATGTTGAGATCATATCATCTGCTGTCCCTTGCTTGAGCAGAGTCAGCTAGAACAGAGAGTGTAGAGACTCTCTAGTCTACAGACAGACTGTAGAATGTCTAGTCAGGTTTGGAATATCTCCACAGATGGAAGATCCTCAGCCTCTCTGGAAATGTTACTTCAGTGTTTGTTAACGTTACTACAGGTCTTGCATCAAATTTTGTGTCTTAGTTTGTGGTCATCTTGTCCTGTCACTGAGCACTCCTAAGAGGAGAGCAGCTCCCTGCTTCTCAATGCCTTTCATCAAGTATTTACACAGATCAATAAGAACCCCCTGAGCCTCTTCTTCTTGAGGACAAACAGTCCCAGGCCTCTCAGCCTCTTAAGAGGCTCCTTTCCCTTACTGATATCCACCAATGTCTGTCTTGTATTCGGGAGCCCAGACCTGGACATGGCATTCCAGTTGTGCTGGATTCACTGGTGTTGAGTAGGGGAAAGGATAGCACTCAAAACTGCCAGACACATTCTTCCTAGTGCAGCCCTGGGTGCTGTTGGCCTTCTTTGCTTTGAGGTTGCATTGCTGGCTTCTGATCAGCTTGTTGTCCACTAGGACTCCAGGCCCTCCTCTGGAGGGCTGCTTCCCAGCCTCTCAGTCCATGGTGCTTCCTGGTGCACAAAGTCATTCCTCTCCAGGTGTAGGACTCTGCATTCCACCTCGTTGAACTTCCTAAGATGTTCTCTCTGCCTGATTCTTCATCCAGCCCAGGTCTCTATGAGGGGCAGCTCTGCCATCTGCTGTGTCAGCTACTCAGAGTTTATCTACAAACCTGCTGAGGGAACATTCTGTCCCATTGTCCAGGTCATTAATGAAAAGGTTAAACAGCATTGGCCCAGTAGGTGGGGTCTGTAACCCTTGGGCACATCTCTGTGTGTCTGTGTCCATCATCCTTTCACTCCCCTTCCACCTTCTTGAAGTCTTCCACCACTTCAGACATATCAGGGCTTGTTCTGCAGGCTGATAAAGTGGGGGCAACAACCTTTCACTGTTGTTTATGTTTACACTTGAATTATTTACTTCATTAGCTCTTACTAAAGAATGTTTTCTCCATTTTATAACTGTTTTCCGCTGATCACAGAGCAGCAGCATTTGTTAAATGTAAACAAAATGGCAACTCCCTGCCATAAAATGTAAAGGCACTAGACATACACAAGTGTGCTGATTCCTCAGCATGGCAAGAGAGCTCTCCCCATAGGGCTTCCACAGGAAAGAGATTTCATATGTTCATTAGAAATGACATGGTTGCTGTATTTTTCACAAATTAGGAAGACCATGGTAGCTGAGGAAATGATAAAATCATAGAAATGTTGCTTGACAGGAATCTCTGCAAGTCATACCAAGTGGTGTTACTCCTAGTGCTAGCTCAGGTCAACCATGACTGCCTGGAGCAAAGCATTGAAAACCTCTGTGACTGGAGATTTTGACACCTTTGTGGTAACTTCTTCCAGTGCTGTACTAATTTCTCAGTGAAAATTTCTCCTAAAGTGCAACTTGAAGTACCCAAGCTGCCCTTCAACTAAAGAGAAATTTAAGCTGTCCTTGACAAACTGAGCAAACCCAGGTCTTACAACTTCCTTTTATAGAACATGTCATTTATTAAAGACTCCAGAGCGACCAGGGAAGAGCATCCAAACCAAAGCTTAGGGCTTCTGGGTGCATATTTACACATTTCAAAAACACCAACTGATAAAAGTGTCAGAATGCAATGCTCCTCAGGATAGCTGTCCTTCCGTTTGCTCCACAGATCACAGTCTCTGATGCCTCACTTGAGTTTGTCAGGACCATCCCAGGAGTACTGCTTGGAGGAATGACTCTAGGAAGATGATAAACGCTT
Source organism: Illadopsis cleaveri (assembly GCA_013399915.1). Classification (NCBI taxonomy): domain Eukaryota; kingdom Metazoa; phylum Chordata; class Aves; order Passeriformes; family Timaliidae; genus Illadopsis; species Illadopsis cleaveri. The sequence goes on along the minus strand of VXBB01009307.1, from coordinate 49,599 downwards.
TCTCTGGCAGATGAATCAAGGAAACTCAGCATTTGCACAAATTCCAGTTCTGCACCTTCTATTACACACATACTGTCAGTACAGCTGTTACAGAACTAGACTCAAAGAAGACATAAAAATTATTTCATTGTCTTCCATCAATGTACAGTTCATAGGAATGTTGTAGAGGAGTTTAAATCTGCCACACTGTTATGGCAGTAGCACTAGGTGGGTTTTATTTGAGTGTGTTCACCTACTTTCATGGTCTATTCTCATTTTCTTGTATATGACTGAATAACTCCTCAGGTTTTGGTGTCCTTGCTGTATTTTAGATCATATTTAGAAGATGATCTTGCTTTGTAAGAGACCTCTGAGATTGTCAGCTGTTAAGTCCCAGTTTTGATTAATCCTCTGGATTATCTAGACAGTGCGGGAAAATGTATCTAATCTTACCTGAAAATCTCCTTTAAGCACCAGCCCTTTCCAGAGATGGATTAACCACCCAAATCCAGAGTTGGCGACTGGCATCCAAAAACTTAATTTGCAGAAAGCCTATCTCTGTTCTGGAGTGTGTTTTGAAGCGGTGGAAGCCATGTAGTTCTCATCCCTGCCTCCTTCCAGAACAGTTATTCTGATCTGTAATACATTAAGATTCCATAAATGAAGGAGAAGGGAAAATACTAAAAAAACACCTAAAACACACAAACCCTTCCCCAAACCCCAGGATCAGAGTGAGAAGACTTTGGTGGTTCATAAGGGCCATTGTCTTCTTTACCTCATCTGCACACTGACTGGTCTGAGAGTCAGCTGGAGAAATGGTGTAAAATCTCTGTCTTGTAAAGAAGACCTGAGAAAGGTCACCTTTATCTTGTGGAACTTACCGAACAGAAAGATAATATTATTGGCAGCTTTTCCAAAATGTTCTGTACCCCAACAAAGGGGAGGGTTTTAAGAGCCACCTAGACACTGAAAAACCTTTCTGTGCTAGGCTTCGGTGGTGCATTCTGCTTGTCCTCATGGCTTCTTTGTGCTTGTCCTTTTGGCGCAGGTCATCTTCCTGTTGACTTTCTGTTTCAACAGAAGTCTGTCAAAACCTAATTCAGAGTGTCTTTTTGTCACTGCAGTTGTCCTGAAATCAATTCCCAGCAGTGGCACTTCTTTTTTTGCAGTCATGCTGTCAGTATTTCCTTGTAACAAACCTCCTGTGCTTTTTGCCATTTTATGGGGCCATATTTAAACTCCACCGTGTATTTTTTCATTGTATCATTTTTGCTTCAGGCAAGATCTCCTGTTCTAATGGCACAGAGGAAGGTGGGGAGCTGTCTGTTCTCTGTAACTGGGCCACAGATGGCCCAGGGCATGTTATTCGAGGTGGAATACAAACTGAGACACTTGCTTCTTTTTGTCCCTTGTGGTTGTCTCTCATTATTTGGTTTCTAAATGTCTCTGTTCTATTCCAAGTGTGTTAACAGCTCTCCTGGTGTTTAAGCAGCACTAGAAAGTCTGATGTCAAGAACAAACTCTTTCTCTCACACACACCTATTTGTGCAGCTTTGCCATCACACATTCTTTGCATGGGAAGGAATAACCGCAGAAGTCAACAAGAATGTGGCCTCATCCCTTTGCCTCTTGGTAGTGCCTTCCTTATCAGATTCCTTTTTTCTGATGCTGTTCAATGACTTCAAGGGCAAGTCTATCTATCAGTATTATTCAGTTAATAGATATTACCAGAATGGCGTTTCCTACCCCTCACTTACCCCAGCTTGTTGCCGCTGGGTAGTTTTGCTGGATTCTGCACACATTATCTTACTCTGAGGAGCACAAAATGTTACTATTTGTGTAAAGGCTAAGAAACCACAAATGCTATTACTAATATCAAAAATTATCTAGCCCACACTGATAATAGTGGGCACAATGCTTGATTCTTGTAACCAGGTGTGGCATAATTCATCAATTTACTTCTCAGTTTTGTGGAGCAAAATGTACTACAAATGCTTGCTATTATTCCCTTGTTCCTATTATTGGAAAGGACTGGGACACGGGCTGTTTGGTTTTCTTACTGACCTCTAGAGTTGTGAATATTTCATTCACATCCTGTCTAATAATTCCTCCCAGGCTAGATAATCCTGTGCATAATCTCCTTCTGCACAATATGTCAGTCTTGGCATACCTCTGACCATCTGTGTCCTTTCCTGGGTCTTGTAAACTCTTTCTGTGTCTTTTTATGGTTAAGGCAGCTAAACCTGGGTAAGATGCTCTATTGTGAAAGTTTGCATTTTTGTATTAGTTCACACAATGCTCAAAAATGCAGAATAGAATAAATGAGCCCCATTCCTATTCTGGTGATAGCATTTGTCAGGGAAAGGCTTGTTTGGGGATTTCTTTCCCTCTGAGTTTATCTGGAGTTCTAATTTCCCTCAAAGCATTTGAGACTCTTAATTTTTCCTAGAATGCTTTATGTTTTCTGGTAACAGTGATGAAGACAGACAGATGTTGAGGTACTGAAGAGAATTCAGAGTGTGGGAGAACCTGCGAGGAACATTGGTGTTCCTTTTGCTTTTAAGCTCAAAATATGTGTACCATAGCTTGGATAAATTGCCCTATAAGTAAAAGTGACTGACTTTATGGTAGTGTTCTGCAGTGACATAAACACCAGGGGAAGGAGAGATTTGATGGTTGCCTAGAGGATGATGATTTCTAATCATGAGAAGGAAACGAGCCAACATTTTTTGAGAAGAAAAATCCAGTGAAATTTATTACTCTGTTGAACCATTTCTCTGGGGAAGGAATATCAGTGCCATCACTCTCACACAATTAAACACCAAGCAGCATATATTATTTAATTATATGGTGAAAAAGGAATTAATAAGATGACTTGATATATTCTTGCTGCTTTCACACTCCAGGATTCAGTTGTTCCTAACAGAAAGATCCTGCGAGAAGAAATAGATGTCAGAGCATTTTTGTAGTGTTCATGTTGTATAAAAAATGAGGCTGGTATAGAATAAAGTGTCAGTGAAAGGTATTTTATTGCTGGAATCCTGAGCAGCTTTGGTTGGTATGGTTGTATGCAATTAAGTCCTATGTCAGTAGAATTATTTGGGATTTTTTAAAGAAGCACGAGTGAAAAAAGCATTTGTCATGGGACCTGAAGCTTAAAGCATAAATTTTAGCATCATCAGTACTGCTATGCAATGGAATGGCAGAGAAAAAAAACAGAGAAGAAAGCACAAAAAGCGAGGAGCTGTGGAGAGAAGAAATACAAAACTTGTCTTAAATTTTTAGTGCTATTTGGTATGGGATGCCACCTTGTGGAAGTTTTTAGGTCGTCATGTCTTTTATCAAATCTCTTTCTGACTTTTTACTCTCCAGGCACTAGAAAATCCCAGTTGCATAGATCAGCCTTTAACAGTCACTCCATCACCTAATGTTTTATGTAATCTGAACTTTCATTGTAATTTAGAGGTGGAGATATCTTACTTTGGGAGGTAGAAGGTATGTGAAAAGAAGTTTCCTTAGCTTTGGAATGAGCTGTTTCAAGAGTGTGACTGGTGCAGACATTGTGGTATGATTGTGGTACCACTCTCTTGCACGTTGTCAGAAAGCTCTGAACAGAACTGTCATCATCACATTGTGCACTTTTGGTATTGTCAGAAAGCTCTGAACAGAACTGTAATCACATTGTTCCCTTTTGGTGTGTTAGCTCGATCACGACAACAGTTGGAAAGAAATTACTTCATTACTGTCTTCAGCAGGACTTTAGAATTGCAGGAAGAAATGGCAAATGTGGGTATGTCTGTAGCCTCAGTCAGCTGGCATTCCACTTCATTTCACCTTGTAAAGGACTCTTCTCCTTGTGTGCTCATATATCTGGCATTCTTCTCCATAGTGATCTGCCTTGGGACAGCACAGGTGTGTTGCAAGTCCACCTGACTTTTTTTGCAAACATTTCACATCAAATGTCAATGCTTCTTCCCTGCTCAAGGCATTGTGAAAAGGTGAAGGTGCAGGTGAATGGTCTTCTGCCAAAAAGCGAAGTGTTTTGCTCCTGAGTTTACCAAAATACTAATGTGGCTACCACAAGCAAGTGAAGAAATTATATGCCCTGTATGGAAGTGTATGTAGAGGGTCTCCTGGACTGAGACCCTGCCAAAGGGACAGAGGTCATCTGTCTTTTTCTGCTTTCCAGATTTGATTCTCCTTCTGCTCTTGGTCTNTTTTTTTTTTTTTTGTCTTCATGTCCATTCCATGGATCACATGTCCGTTTCCTGATTTCCTATAACTTGAAGGTAACTCTGCCTTCCCTCACTTAAGCAATTAGGTGCTTCTAACCTTTTCTAAGTAAACATAAACATGGACCTTCTGGAGTAATTTCCTAGCCACCTTTCTCTTCTAGACCAAATCTCTTTCAAGGATTGTGCCGCAGGATTTTTTCAAATGGTAAAGAGATGTTGGTTAGTGGTTCTTTCTTCTATCTCTTTTGCTATGATCTCATAATTGGTGTTGGATTCTGAGGTGTGATTCCTTATGGGCTGAGCTTTGTTTTAATCATGTGTACTCCTTTTTGTCCTTTACTTGTCCTTCCTCTGTAAGCCTTTTTCCCTGACCTTGCTCTTACCACCACCTAGTTTATCTGCAATGATCTATTGCTTTTGGCCTAGTGATTCCAAAATTCATTGCACTCTTTCAAAACACTTGAGCTAGGGCTGTCATTTCTGAACTTAATAGAGTATGAAAGTCCAAGGAACACATTTGTGAATGACATTTAAAGTGTGAATTCAGGATCTGATGAAAAGTTACACTGAACAATTTTGGTCTTTGGTAGAAACTTCTTTGGAAACATTTACAGTCTCATCCATGGAGTGTCAAGAAGTCATTGATTAAAGTGCCATCAGCTAATGGCAATGGCAGCCCTGGCAGCTTAGAAATGCCGTTTAATACCTGAAATGAATGTTGTGTGGTGCGAGCTGTTCCTGGCCTCCTGAACCATTAAGGTCTCAGCCCCAGCAACTGCCTGCAGTTCTCATCTAACGGTGGAAACAGCTGAACCACAGGGTGGATTCCTGAGAGAGCGTGAGGCACCAAAAACTACAGCAATTTAAGGACAGAGTAGATGAAATTTAAAGCAGGAGCAATAGGGTGACTGATTCCATGAGCTGCAGACAGTTTAAACCTGTGGCCATGGCCACTGGGTCCTGCAGCAGAATATCAGGAGACTTCAGTTTTGCATCCCCCCACAGCTCTTTACTACTCCAGGTTCACACTGGCCTTGCTGACATACCATGAAAGGCAATGAGAAATCAATTCAAGATTATTAAGTGGAGAGGACAAATTTGAGGGAAGAAGGAAAAGTCGTCTCCTGCCACATGTGTGTATGTTTTGTACCAGTCTTTACATAGGGATAGCAGGTGTTTGACTTTTTCCTGCTACACACACTCCTGTTGCAGCTGTATCCAGCTCTGTTATAGGACACAGATGTTGTGACGTTTATCCATACCTGGTGATGCAAAGCTTCCAGAATCACTCTGTGGAGTTACTGTGTGTTGAGTTTTGGAAGCAGAAGTGCTTCCCAGTCTCCTTACAAGAATCGTGAACATTTCCTCTGATACCCAATGCATGTCTTACCCAATACTCTGCTTCCCTTGGGAATGCCTGTGAACATCTTGCATAAGGCTTGATATTCCTGCAGATAATGTACTTAGAAATCTGATTTTGGTGACTTTTTGTGAACACTGGCTATCAACACTAAAGCTATGAGAACTCATACTAAAACCCAACCTGGCTACTGTGACTGGGCATTTTATGACAAATATTTACTGAAATGATGCTTTTGATTGTAAATGTCTTCTTCCTTGTCTCACCTAGGATGAGGCAATACAGGGCTGAATACTCTGAGACATTGCAGATGACTGCACAAATAAGTGCAATGGAGTATTCTTTCAAATAATATTTTTTATTTTCATAGAGAAAAATGCTGTTGGGAGATCAATAGGTAGCCCTGGTTTCATGTGCTAAGTCTCTCAGAAGAGAATTCTGCCATCCAGTGGCTTTTAAATAGAATTATAAGTACAGGTGACATGACCAAGTCAAAGTAAGAATGTGTAATTTCACTTTGTTTCAGCATCAAGCCACTGAGAGCATTACTGTAGGACATTTACCTGAGAACTTGCTTGTGAAATTCTTTCTTTTCAGAGTTTCAGGGGAAGGAGACAGTGACATTTATGTTAACGGTGAAACCTTTCTTTTGTTTGTCTCTTTGCAGTTATGTGGCTGTGGTCTGCTGGGCGTGGGCATCTGGCTCTCAGTGTCACAAGGGAACTTCGCCACATTTTCTCCCAGCTTTCCATCACTTTCAGCTGCCAACCTCGTCATTGCCATTGGCACAGTGATCATGGTGACTGGCTTCCTGGGCTGCCTTGGTGCTATCAAGGAAAACAAGTGCCTCCTGTTGAGCGTAAGACATCAATACTCCTTTTTCACTAAGAACAGTGGCTGTTGTCTTATTATTATTTTATTTGAATGACCAGTGCAAAATAGTCTTGTGGCTTACTGTGGCATTGCCTTTGCCTTTCAGTCTTCTGTAGACTTGCAGTATGACATCCCACAGCTTTGGTCACAGTAATGTCAATGGTGTATTAGCAAATGTGTCCTTGTTACTATCTGCCCTAATGTATTAGGTAGCAAAGCAAATTGCTGTCAGTTACCTCTGAATGGTTAAGCATGAACAGTAGGATCAATCTGGATAGCCCTTCTGAAAATGTCTCTTGGAAGGAAAAAAACCTTAGGCACAGACCTGCTCAAAGCTTCTCATGGCTATTTTCTACATTGCCCTTATCTAAGGCCTTTGTCAGAAGATGGTGGAAACCATCTGAGCCAAAGTTAAGAAGTCAAGGTCTCTGCCAGGCCTAATCAATAAAAAATAAATAGTCTGACCCTTGAAATTCTCTGACCAGCACTGAAGCACAGAGGCTGGGAACCCCTCTCAGAAAACACAGTGTGGATCTTCTTGCATGAACCCAGGAGGTTTCATCATTAGCTTCCCTGACTAATGATGGGGGGTTATATGGGGGAATATATAATACCCCCCCATATACATATCCCCCTCCAAAAAAAATGCTGGGGGAAGGAGAACCCTCCCTACAAGGAGAGTGGCATTGTGGCAGAAGGTGGGAGGCGGGCTTTCAAGGCAGATGAGTCCCAATTCAATCACAGCTTACAAATCCAGATGCTGTGGCATTAAAGACCATATTTTTCTTGTGCAAAACTCTCTCTTATATGACGTTGGGGAACAGCTGGCCAGAATTCCTTAAACCACCTCAGAGAATTAAACTGGAGGCAAAAAGTGCACCTAGTTTTTTGCTGATTGCTTGGTTTTGTGTGTTGCACAGCTAGGAAAGCAGACAGAGATTAGTGTTGAAGTCCATGTGATTCATCCGCACTAACTGCAACACCAGCTTAATTTTTTAAAAAGGATTTTATATTTGTACAAGGCTCTGCAAAAGTCATTTTATACTATCATGACTGTCATGAGTTTTCCATTGAAGAGCTAGCTGTGCTCCTTACTGCTTCTTCCCCAGTGACTGGGGGCAGGTGTCGTGCCTGTCTGGAATCCGGTAGGGCATAAAGGCATGAAAAAAAATGCCCACTGGGCATGAAAAGTAGTGAGAAACTACTAGAACTCACACTTGAGATGGCTCTGCTGAGAGAGAGATTTCAGATACAGAGCTGGGAATAGAAGTGCTGAGTAATATGATGACTATTCCACAGTCACATGTGGTTCAAGCCCATCTGCTAGGGAATCATTTCTGAGGCACGTCACATTGATCTTTGCGCTAAGGGATTTAGCATCTGTACTGTAGTCTGTGTGAAGAAAAGAGACTCCCAGGACTGTGTGCTGTGACAGCAGTCAAAAGGAGCAAGACAAAAGTATGGCTGAAACCTGCAAACTGGTAGTAAGCCTACTGTTTTCATAGTTTCTAACAGCTCCAGGTTTATTCTCCAGTTGGCAAGTGTGTATACACTGTCTCTTTTTTCTTTGTTCTAGTTTTTCATCGTTTTGCTGATAATTCTCCTGGCAGAGCTGATACTAGTCATTTTATTCTTTGTTTATATGGACAAGGTAAGCAAATATGCCATATAGATTAATGATCTTTACTAGCATGTAAACCAGGTTTAGTTTTCTATTTGATGAAGGTATGTGGGTTCTCCTGGATCTTCACTTCAGTGAAGATTTAACCTTGAGATTTCGGCTGTCTATTGTAAGCTATTTCTGAATGGGAAGGAGGAAGTGATGAGGAGAACAAGCAGGAGACAAATCCCTGAAATAAAGCCATGGTCCAGAGCCTTCTTTTTTGTTTTGTCCTGAAATCTTAGGTAGCCTTCAACATGTTTCATGTCTGTAAGAAGCTGATCATCTTCTACTCCTGGGTTGTGGAAGGTCCTGCTTAAAACCTTATTGCTTCTTAGGGCCAACCCTTGGAACAGGACAGGAGGAGAGAGGCATGAGATATTCACAGGTTATTCCAAATGCCAACAGTTGTCTCCCTTGACTGGGCAGTCCCAGAGAGTTTGGCAGGAGTGCAGAATGGATCAAGAGGCAATTTCTCATACATTCCCATCTGTAGGAATCTGCTGTCTCATAGCGACTAAGTGAAGTAGGCACAGCTGGCTGGCCCATCAGATACATAACACTGGAAAAGTGACTGGGGAACTGGAGACCTCCGCTAAACACAGGGCAGGACCTTACAGTATGAATATGTCCAGACTTACTTTAAAACAGTTCCTCCCAGACCTTTATCTCTTCTCAGGCTGTCATTATGATGCCTGCTACTTTCAGGGAGCTGAGGTGAACTGCTGATTTTGACTGGGTTGTAAAAGAGGGATGAAACAGACCTTATAATATCGTGGACCTTTATGCCAGGACCATAATCCTTTCTTTTCTACCAGCTCACTACTGTCAGAGGCAAGGTACATTCCTGCCTGCATCCAGGACTCTGGGCTCAGATTGAAATTAATACAAGAAATGGGACATCTCAGATCTCCTGTTAAGCATTCCAACTTCGTCTTTTAAAGAAAGAAGAGCACATTTGAAAGTCATAAATCCTACAAGCTTGCTCCCACAAGGAGAAAAACAATAATGTCTTTTTTCAACTGATTTGTACTGGCTATTCACTATAGCCTGCCTGAATGCATGCAAGGATAACTCCACTAAGGTTGGGAAGCCAGGACTCTGGTTTTGTGATTTTAGCAAATTAAAGCAGACCACAGGAAGGAGAGGCTGCTGTGGGGTATTGTCAAAACAGCTGTCTCTGGCAAGGTTACAGCAAGCTCAGCAGATTGATGCTTTTCATGTTCAGCTGGTTTGAATCAGATGATGACTGTATGATGGACATTTAGCAGAGGTCTCCTATGTCAAGAGAATTAACCCACTATTTTGCAGTCTGAGGGAGAGACTAGGCCTTGGCAGATGCTTAAAGGTCCCAATGATTTATGAGAGTCCTGAAGCTTTTTACCCATGTAAAGTTTGTGGTGAGAGAAGGTAAAAGATGGACATTCTGTATGTGTGTCTGTACCATTTGTCTGCTCTGAACAGCAGTGCATTGACTTCCTCTATCTTCTACATGGTGCAGGTCAGTGAGAGTGCAAAGAAGGATTTGAAAGAAGGTATGAAGCTATACAATTCAGAAAATAATATTGGACTGAAAAATGCATGGAATATCATTCAAGCAGAGGTAACATATTTTCTCAATAATAACAAAGTAACAATTTGGTCATCAAGGCTGCTGCAGTCTGTTAAGTGTGGTATCCATGCCTAGTCTAAAAGATGGCTAATGCAGGTTTTGATTTCTGATTTTGCACTCTTGAATATCCAGGGAATACTGTGAAACCCAGGAGTACTGTGAAACCCAGGATCAAAGTGTACTCCAAAGGTGAAAGATGCTTGCCTGTTCGGGATTCTCTGTGGCTATCACAGGCACAGAGATGATCTGTAAGAGCAGAGAGGCAGCAAAACCTGCATAGGTGGCACTGCAGCTTTGGTAGGATTTTGCTTTTAGCAGTTGTAGGCTTATTACCTTATGTTTTGGTGTTTGGGCTCATGTCTCTGTGACAAGATTTGGGTGTGGAGCCATTTATTTTCTTTGATTTTGTTTTTACTTTGTGCTTCTACATATTTGATTTAGATGATCACCAACCACAGAACACCTTAAAACTACAAAAGTGTTATGGTGGCCTTTCTGGAAATACAGAGTGGTTTAGTGGAAATAAAAGTTTGTGGTTGTGTGTGATTTACAAATTGTGCTAGTTAATTTATTAATCCTTTACTTCTGCACAGATGAAATGCTGTGGTGTGAATGACTATACGGATTGGTACCCAGTGCTGGGAGAAAACATTGTTCCAGACCGATGTTGTATGGAAAACTCCCAAGACTGTGGACGGAACTCTACTGAATCACTGTGGAAAACGGTAAGGCTCACTTTGCCCAGGTGAAGTCTTAGGTCTTAGGGGTGGGGAGGAATAAAATACAGGGAATGCATGTGAAAGAAAATGTGACCTTGGGATTTCAATTTTCATCTTTCATCATTTCAGGGATGTTATGAGAAAGTTATGAGGTGGTTTGATGACAATAAGCATGTCCTTGGTTCGATTGGGATGTGTGTCCTCATAATGCAGGTAATACTGGTCTGATGTTTTTCAACATGGCTTTGATTTGCTGTCAGCATTCTTGACTCTGCTGTGTGAAAAGTGATGCTCAACTGCTTTGAGTTGGAATATTATTTCAAAAATGTCAGATTTGTTTTGTGAGTTCATTTAAGGCCATGTGCTCAGAAAGGAAGCAGGTCAGTAGTCGGTCTTGCAAAGAAGACATGCTACCACTGGGGTTCTGCTTGCCCGTGTTTTGACTTCAGGGTACCTCTTTGGAACTCCCATATTAAGCCATCTGTTACACTGTCCTTTCAGGAACTGGTTGATTTTTAATTTTGGAAACAAGTTGTACAAGTTACCAAAATTAGTCAAATCATGGCCACTGAACTGAGGAGGTCGATATGTTTTAAAAAACAAGTGCAGAAGCATCTCATAATAATCTGTTACGGTTTTGGGGTCCTTGCTCCAGGGAAGTGGTCACTGCACCAAGCTTGCCAGAGTTCAAGCATTTGGACAATGCTCTCAGGCATATGGTGTGATGTTTGTTATCCTGTGCAGGGCCAGGAATTGGACTTGATGATCCTTGTGGGTCCCTTCCAACTCAGGATATTCTATGATTCTATCACTGCCGTACTTTTGGGAGAGAATATCTGAATCTGATCTTTTCACTCACAGTAACCTGACTAAACAAGCACAAGTTTTTAGGTCAAAGGGAAGAGTGGCTTGTACATATTGATTCCAAAAAATTGTTGCACATATGACAAAGAATCCTGAGAGCTTTTTGGCCTCCATCTGTGCTCTGACAGATAAAACCCTGGACATCACTATGTGACTGAATGACATACATTCAGGTTTACTGCTCAGTGTTGAAGCTTGAGAAATATGGCTAGTGTAGAATGACTGTTCAAACTACAGCTGGGCCATGAAGACAGGTCAGCAGTGTAGTTTTGGCAGCCTTCCTTTACTAAACCCCTTATTGTTTGTTTTCCTTCAGATTCTTGGCATGGCCTTCTCCATGACACTATTCCAGCAGATTCACAGGACTGGCAAAAAATATGATGCCTAAAGCCTCTGAAACATTATCACATCAACCTTTCTGTCTCATCATAAAATGAACACAAAGAATGACTGCAAGGAGCATCACGCCTAGCCCTGCTGAGGAAATCCGTCCCATTGACAGATCCACTTTGTTGTTACTTGTCCTGTTATTATCACAACTTATTTGACTCTTTTCTTTCTGTTTCACATTTGCCATTTATTTGCCAAAGAGGGGGGAAACTCCCCAAACAAATGGATTTTCTACACGAAATCATAGATCTGCTCTAAGAATGTTCCTTAACTTAAGAAAATGTTTTGCTCTACTAATCCATGCTATATGTGCGAAAATTATGTGTGTTTGACTTAAAGGGAGAATTCTTCAAAGTCTTCCATTAGGTTTTCAACCCTTATGTCTGATTTACTGGAAGACTCGAAAAAGCCACTCTAACTGAGAGTCCTGGGAATTGGAGCTGCTTTGCTCTGCAGCTTCTTGTACCTTACGGTGTATACTTTTTTATTATGATAATGATGATGATGATGATTATTATGATGGATATAGCTTAGAATTTAGTTGCCTGACTTATAACCTCTTACTGTTTTTGGTTTTACACATTTATTGTACATTAATTTGGGAACCACTGTGCATCTCCAGAGGACGTTTTGCAAAGTTGACAGTAGGCAAAGACATAACTTTTCTCAAGTTCATGGGGAGGCAGCACCTACCTTTATCAGGGCCTTGAAGCCCTGACTGTAACAAAGGTATTTGCTTTAAAATCAGAGACTCTTTTCCTCAGATGGAATGCAAAGCCTTCCCATTGGACCAGATGTTGAACTTCCTACTCCTGCAAGGCAAAGTTCCAATGCCTTTACTCACCCAAAGCAGTACCTGGCTGCTTTATGTCATGCTACTTTGAAAGCTAAAAGTGCTGACTAAGCAAGTTACTGCTGGCACAAAGGAGAGAGATTGCAGTCTGACCTACTGGCAGCAGACTTCACTGACTCTGTTGTCTGCTTCAAAAAGTTTGCCCAAGGCACAGCAAGCTGCTGGATGTGAAGGAAGGGGATGGCAATTTGATGGCACCATTATCATGCCATGGCCTTTGTTGTAGGGGTTTCCTCAGGCCAAAGACAGCTGTCTCCCTGAGCTAGAAAAGACAGTTTGATTATGAGTGACCAGATGATGCAGCAAAGGGGCAATTTCCAGAACAGCACTCAGAGATGGTCTGTATTGGCACACCTTCAGTACAGAATTGTTTTTTGCTGGCAGATCGCCAAGTTCATCCACTGGGGTAGTTTTACTCAATGCATCTTTTTACCAACATTCCTGTTAGAAAACTTGAACGTGTATTTCTCTACTTTGAATGCTTCTTCATTGCAAGGGGCCCTCACTTACCCATTGTTACAGGTTTTTTGCTGTTTTGTGAAGGAAAAAGGAAAGGCTCAGACAATGGAGGATGCTCTGATTAAACTTCAATCAGGGCTTCGCTCAGCTCTGAAAGAAACGCTGCTTTTTGCATGGACAGCTGTCAGAAACGACCTTCAAGGTTACCTCATCCAATGTCACTCTTAAAGAGTGACATATGTGAGATGGGGTTCACTATGACATTATTGGGCTGAGTCTCAGAAACTGTTGAGGATGGAGATTTTGTGCCTTTCAGAGCCATGCCATCTCAAACTACTCCTCTGGTAAACAAATTACTGTCCAGTCTGAATATTTCAAGCTCTAAAAAGATGTAATTTTCATTGTATCATTCAGCCCATCTTTTCCTTGTGGGCTGGAATAGCTGTTGAGCCACTTTATATCTGGGAGGTTTTAATTCCCTGTTTATCTTCCTAATAAGTCCTGTGTGCATCTGTACATCTGGCAGCAATAGTGTTTTGTGTGACCTACGTGTCACTTTTTTGAGTTCCTATGAAATCAGTGTGACAGGAAGGAGTGTGAATGTGTGGGAGATAGAGATGAATTTGGGTGTTGCAGTGAAGAGGAAGGTTACTATTCTTAGAGCACAGCCCTTGCCCATATGAGCACAATGCCCAAGTTTCACAGGCCTCTGGTTTCCCACTGAAGCAGACAAGGCCATATGGGTTCAGCTATTTCAATTGGATAACCTTTGAAGGAGTCAGGGAAGAAGCAGAGGGAAAGCACAGAAACTGAATCCAGTTTTACTTCCATTTCTAACAAAAATTGGGACCAGGAGCATCTGAGCCTCACTGGAGATGGCTGTTCCATGTTGAAGAAGGGGCTCTGATGCCCAGTGTATCTGCTGCTACATGTAAGACTGTATCCAAAGTTGCTAAGATGTGTTCCCATTTTTGCAAGAAAAGACAGGATGGTTTTTGTCTGATGGCTCCACTGCATTCTCCCTTTGGGCTGAGGTGCTTAGCTTTCTCTAGATTTTCTGGTGCTCAAAAAGAGCCAGCTGCAGGGCTGAGTAGGAGCATCATCTCTGTCCTTTTGGGTTGCACAGTGGTACCTGCCACATCTTAAACTTCAATCTGCAGTCAGCTTTTGTACAAAAATGGTAAAATATATTAGTGAAAGTAATAAGGAAATAAAAGATGTTTATGAGTAACTCAGAGATGAAATGTGTAGTTGCAAACTCAGCTACTTTGCCTTCCATCCAAACTTATTTTTCTAGAATGCTTCATTCCATTTCACGATCTAGAAGCATAGATCCTGAAATCTTTTTTTAATGACTACTTTAGACATTTTAAGCACAGTATTAAGTGAGATAGTTACATGAGCTTCATGTATTCATCTCTATGAAGCCACCTACGGGAGAGGAGTCAAAAGCAGGACTGATTGGTGTCTCTAGCTGACTCTCTGATGTGGGAGGTGATGACAGACATCCTCAAAGAAGCAGAAAGGTAATACCACTTTCCAGGCAGCAAAAAACAGCTCTGGAAAGTGTGAGTTTGCAGCAGTCAGTTTGTCAGAGAAGGCACTAATTGTCCTGTAAGCTGGTCAAAGGGAGCTTTGGCTCATGTATGTATGCACTTTTTTTTGCTTATGCTGGTGGGTGGCTGCCTGTGTGTTTTCCCCAAATGTCACTCTGATTATTTAACTCTAAGTTTTTAGCATGTTTTTAAAATAAAAACTGATACTGAGTAAAAGTATCTTTAATATACACAAATATTGATTTGTATAAATGCATACCTCCCTGTATCTCTAATTCATGAAACCACAGTTCAAGTCTGTGAAAGTGCTGTTTCTCTGAGTGTTCCTACAGACTGTAGCATACCTGCTGTCTTACTGTCCTTCTTGCTCGGGAGCTGCCATAGAACTTATGCAGAGACAAAACAGGAGAACTGCCTGATGAAGCTCTATTTGAAAGCTGATGAAGTGTGAATTAGTAGTGAATTCTGCTGGCTGGTGGTCGTACCAAGGCTGTTTGTTATAGAAAGCCCAGGTGGAAGGCACTCAAAAAAAGTGCCCATAGCTAAGTAGCATGTGAAATGCTAAAAGACAATGACATAAATGTCTCCAAGATGACAGAAGATGCCTTGGATATGTCATGCTTTGAGTTCCTGGACTATGGCTACGTTAGGCCCACTCTCCTATCCTGTGTCCACTCACTCCATTTCTATGCATGAAATACAAACTCACACACAGGGAGGGTGCAAGCACAGAAGGCAGCCAGACTGATCCTCGTGGTCTTTCCTGCATGACAGACATTGAAAAGGCAAGGAGGATGTTTTCCCAGCAGATGGCTCTTGGGAGGGGAGCAGCATGGAATAGGCCACACATAATTCTGATGTAACTTCTTTCCATAAGTTGAGCAGCTTCATCCTGTAGCTGGCATGGGGAAGCCTGGAGATGTTTGCCTCTGGGCTAGCCATCTGTTGTGCAGTAGAGAGCAGACACTAAGAAACAACATGCCATTCCCACCGGGTGACGTTTGCACCAGTGTTTCTTCTATGCAATACCTACTTTCGCCTTTATATAAAATATTTTTACTAGGATGATATAAAAATAAAGGATTTTTTAAAAGGTGCCTCTTTCAGCTCATTTGTCTCCTGACTCCACTACTGAAACTAGAAAGGGGCAAAAAAAAATTTCCAAAAGGTGACTCACAGAGATCTATTCCAGCTCCACTGCAGTTGAAATCCAGAGCTCTTGAAGCTGTTTCATTTGTGAAAAGATTCCTCTCCCCTGCCTCCACCCCACCTTCCCCAGTCCTCTCTTATCCTTCAAAACAATATTAAAACAGAAAAAGGTGTGAAAATCCCCAAATAATGGAAAAAAGGTTTTGAGAGCCTGATACAGGAAAGAGATTGCAAGGGTTCCTGAGGACACAGAATAGCTGAAGTGAGGACAAAATAGTAGAGAGCTTAAAAGACATCCAGAGGACACAGAGAAGTCTCAGACAAAATGCGAACACTGATTAACACCCAGATAGAGAATTATTACAGAATAGCCCTCCAAATGCCAGGAAAGTAGAAGAGGGGCCTAAAGATCCCCAGATGAAACAGGTGCCAAGCAGAACTGAACAAAACAACAGAGTCCAAAAGAGATTCCGAATGCATAAACTAGCCTCGGGGAAGGGAAGAAAGCCTGTAAGTGCTCAAGAAAACAAAACACAGCAGTGTCAGAGGCCAAGAAAGAAAGAGCTAAGGCAAAGAATCCCCCCAGAGAATACAGAAGAGGCTCAGTGATAACAAGAAAGTATCAGAGCGATTAAAGGAGCCCCAGACTACTCAGTAGTACTAAGGGTGGCCTCAAGAGAAGATTAAAAAAAAAAGAAAAAAAAGGGGGAGAAAGATTGATAGTGCCCCAAAGAGTAGCATCAAAGAAAGGAAAAAGAGCCAATAATCTGTAAAAGACTCAGAGAACACAAAGTAGCCTCAAAGAGGCAAAGGAACTAGTAGAAAGCTTGAAAGAACCATGATGAACGCACAAGAGACTTTGACAATAACAAGAAAGCATCAGAGATTCTGAAAGTGCCCTAGAAGTGTATGCCTGCAGCTGCTAAGAGAGGAGAAAGGCTAAAAGAGCAACAGAAAACAGCCTTGGAGAAGGGAAGAAACAAGCATGAAGGCTGAAAAAATCCCAGGAGAAAGAAGAGAAGCCACTGAGATGCCATGAACCTTGAAGGAAGACTAAAACAGCCCCAGAAAATCCAGTCAGACTTCAGAAAAAGGGGCTGAAGGGTGAGTGGGATATGAAACAAGCAGAAAGACTGAAAGTGCTCCAAGGTCGCCTCAGTGAGAAGGAAGAAACTGAAAGACAGCCAAAGCAGCTTTGGAGTGGTTAGGGAAGAAGTGGAGGGGTTGGGAGAGACCCTGAGAACAGAGTAGCCTTGCAGATACTGAGAGATTAGAAGAAAGCCTGAAAGAACCTCAGAGAAGTAGCATAATGTCTGCAAATGCGAAGGATTAGCCTCAGAAAGGTGGAAAAAGGTAGGCAAGACAGAGACCCTGAGATCATACGATAGCCTTGGAGAGGTGAGAAAATACAGCAGAAAGACTGGAAGAACCTTGAGAGAGCAGAGAGTAGCTTCACAGAGACCAAGAAAGAAGCAGGTGTTAAAAGAGTTGAAGGAGGGCACACATCACCACTGAAGGGCCACAAAAGGAGGACAGACACTAGAAGAACCCCACTGTGTGCAGAGTATCTGTAGGGCAAGCTTTCCCAGTTAGGCTGGAAAGCCCATTGGAAAACATGCTCTTATCCTTGTTCCTCAAAGCAGGGGTCCGTTGACACAAAAGCCAAAGCTCTGTCTGCAATGCTGGCTGTGCAGTCAAGTCTTAACCCACGGACTGGGGGCTCTCCTGCCCAAGCCTTGCTTTTCCACTGGCAGAACCAAGGAGAACAGCACCTGGGCTGCAGTGCCCTGTAGCCACTCTTGGTTTGCCTAAGGTCTCCCTTGACAGTAACACTGATACACACATGGAGGAGCAGGCCAGAGTCCAGACATGCCTTGGTGCTCTCTGCAACAGCCCCAGGTCCAACCTCCCTGCAATCAGGAGGTCATGTGAGATATAAACAAGGTCAGTAGATGGGTGCCTCTCTACCCTACAGAAGGAATCTCCAAGCAGTGTCCCAGCACTGGCTCAGGCATGGTGCAGGTGCAGCAGTTTGTGGTGCATCCCTTGGCAATTCACAGCATCCTGAGGTAAATAGTGAGGTGATGAGTACATGGATTACAGCTTGGATACATGTGTGTGCACATTTGAGTATGGAAATGTGCTGTAGCTGTGTGGAAGCCCGACTGTGTACACCAGAGAGACTCTGGAGATTTTCTTTTCTCACTTTGTGGCAGGTTGACTCTCACCCACTGCTAAGCACCACAAAATATCTCACTCACTTCCCCCTGAAAACTACAGCAGGATGGGGAGAGCAAAAGTGAGAAAACTCACAGACTGAGATAAATGTAATTTATTAACTGAAAGAAATAAGAAGGAAAAAAAACTGATGCAAAAGCAGACTGATGTCCAGTCAGTCTCTGAGCAATGGCTGCCTTCCCAATCTCTCCTCAATTTCTGTTACTGTGTATAATACTCTAGAGCTTACAATATCATATGGGTCAGTTTAGGTCAGCTGTCCTGCTTGTGTCCTCTCCAAATTCCCAAATATCCTTGAGGGGAGCTGAGTGGGAGTGAGAGAAAGCCTTGATGCTGTACAAGCAGTGCTCAGCAATAGCCAGAATACAGGTATGTTATCAGGTTTAGTCACAAATCCCAAATGCAGCACCATACAGTCTGCTACAAAGAAAACTAACTCTACCCCAGCCAGACCCAAGTACACTCTTAAACATCACTTGAGTGCTGGTGGATGGAGACATCATGAGGATCCAGAGAGATGTGGAATATAGTTTTGCCTCTTCTTATGAATGCCTATCCTCTCCAGACTTCCCAGACAAACACAGTTACCCAAACCCGCACTTTGCAGTGTGGCATTGTCTCTGATCATCCCAATCTTGCTCACCACATTCCCCAAACACAGAAGAAACTATGGATACTTGCTTGTGCTGCCTAATGTAACTGGGCTCAAAAGTTCTCTGCAGATGCTTCTCTCTCCTCAGAGATAGTCCAGCCCAGCATAGGCAGCAAAGATGGACAAGCCATTCCCTGCATAAGTGTTACTCACTAGGAGGTGAGGAGGACAGGGATGCCATATCCAGTCTTGAACAAGATTGCAATTAATCCCTGCATCCTTTTGTAGGTTGCAATGAATGGTGGGAGAGGAATGCATCAGGCTATAGATAAGTCTTTTTTCTCTATATAGAGAATTAATGTGTATATTCAATTCTCAGGCTGATGGAGTCCATTGTAGGCATATACATAGAAACAAATACTATGCATACTCCACATAGGAAGGTGTTAGGGGTTAGGCTGCTTCTCTCTTTATTTTCTTTCTCTCAGGTAATCTTCTCTTTGTTTGTTGCTCTGGACATGATGAATGGATGATACTTATGAGACAAAAGACCTAGCTGGATGTCTTGGAATTCCATTGAAATGGTCCTGGGGTAGGAGGGGAGAAGGGGTGCAGTTGAAGAAGAAGGGGTGCTAGTAGCTGGAGAGTGAGCTCTCTGGCTGGGAGGTTTCTCTTGGGAAATGCAGAGATACTGTGAAAGGTCAGGGGGCTGAGACTTGGCTGGGGGTCAGGGACTGGACTCAGCCCCTTCTGCTCTCAGCGATTGGAGGGGAGAGCGGTTGCGTGTGGCGTGGGGAGTGGGCACCTGTGTTTCCCTAGATGGGGCTGCACTGTGGTTTGCTACAGACCAGCTCGTCACCTGGACTGGCACTGAGACTGGCTGCTCCTGGTAAGTTTTGCAAGGGGAGCCATCTCCCCTCTTCCCCCTCGCTCAAGCCACCATTGCCACGAGGAGAGGTGGCTGAGCTCGCGCCACAGCGCCCCCTGCAGGCTTGCGGGGAATCACCACACCTGGCAGGCCGGGAGCCAGCAGCACCCCTGGTGGCTGTGACCGGAACTGCACCAAAGGGGAGCATGCCTGACAGCTGAGAGGCTGTCATTGGGTGCCTGGTTCTCTTTGTTGTTGCTGCCTGTGTGGTTGTTTGTCTTGTTGTATATATTCTAGTACAGAACTGTTATTCCTTTTCCCTTATCTCTGCCTGAAAGCCCTGTTATTTCAAAATTTTAATAATTTGGAGGGAAGGGGGTCATATTTTCCATTCCAGGAAGCTTCCCCTGTTCCTGGGCAGACACCTGTCTCTTAAACCAGGACATAAGGGAAGTAGGGTGATGAGTGAAGTTCAGTCATTAGAACAACACAGAGGGAGCAGCACTGTGGGGTCAGTGAGAACCAGCCCCATGCAGCTGTTCATGTGTCATATCTGAGAAAATGTGCCGGTGCTGGCAGACTCACTGGTTTTGAGGTTATCTCATTCTCTTACTGTTTGACTCAGGTAAACAGTCATTATGCAGTTCTGCAGTTGGCAATGTTGTGCCAGCCTAGAAAAGGTAGGAGTCAAAAATCAGTGAGGTATTAAAGTGTTCTGTGGGTCTTCTATGTTCATCTCCAGAGAGAAACAAACAAACTAAAAGCTCTCTGCTTTCTGCAGCTGCTACAAGTGCATCTATTTGTATTTAAATTCTCTAAATGTCAGCTGAAGATCTGGAAACTTCCTGGATTCCTCCTCCCTGCAGAAAAAAACACTCCAAAAAACCAATAACAAAAAACCAACCAAACAAAAAAACCCCCACAAACAAACAAAAAACCAACCAAACAAAAACAACAAAAAACCCAAACAAATAATACAGGGATAGTGGAGCTCAGACTACCCATAAAGAAAGACAGAAAGACAACTGGCAATTTTAAGCAACCAAGTAACGGTGAAGTATTGGATATGAGAGTAAGACAACCAGGGGAAAAAAACACCTAGGAATGTGAAAGGAAAGTGAATGGAGACAAGGAAGTCTCTTGGGTGTTTTATTCTCCTCTAATAAACGGTAGAACATGTACAGTTTGGGACAATGGCTTTCAGTCAGTATCACCAAAAAGAAAAGAACAAAAAAAAGGAAAAAAAGGCATCAAAGAACTGAGATGTTCCTAGACCTTCTCCATCTCTCACAGAGTGCAGAATAGGCATAGCTGGGGAAAACACAGCAGGAACAATGTTAGAAAAGGATCTTCTAGAAAACAGAAGGATGCAGGAGATTCAGGGCAAGAAAAATCACCTGACACATCTAACAGCTCCTTGAACAACAAATCAAGAGGATGTAGACTTTCAAGGAAAGAATGTAAAATAATGTTCTTCTACAGTTTCCTCCACATCTCAAGACCAATGCCATATTTGAGATGGACAGCCATGGCCTCTAGATGTGATGCTCTGTAATAAGCAGAGTATTTCTTCACTATCTTCTCTTGCCTCTGGGGAACTGTATTTTTGAGTGTACAAGTTTGTGGATACCACAGGCATCACATGCATCCTACGATTACCTTTATGCTGCAATACTTTCTGCCCGTCATAAAATCTTGGAGTTTTTTGAAAAGTTGCAAAACATTGTCAGTATTTTCTTTTCATGGCACAGTCACTGTACTGTTATGGGAGGGTCTTGGGGGGCATGGAGTGTTTATATTTTATTCCTTCTTTGGTTGTTCTGTTTGGTTTCTGCTTACTTTCAGTTAATGCGGGCAGAATTGTGTGTCATTATCATTTACATTATCATTCAGTAACATATATGTAACATTACAGTGATTATTAAAAATGAATCTACTATGAAATGGCAAATACCAAAGAATCACCCACTTTCCCCTCTTTCTTCCTCTCTCATATAATGGCAGTTTATGTTCCTTGTCTTTTCTTAGTTGATACACGCAAGGGCAGAGAGCAGCTCTTCAGAGGGACACAGACAAGCTGGAGGAGTGGGCTCAAAGGCACCACATGAGACTGAAAATGGACAAAGGCAAAATTCTGCACCTGGGAAGAGATAACCCCCGACAACAATATGGGTTAGGAAACGGTGAGCAGCTACTCTGGAAAAGCAACGTGGTCCTCCTGGTAGATGGAAAGCTGGATGTCATCACAGAGTGTGCCCTGGAGGCAGCGGGGGACAACTGCACCCTTGGCTATAAAATAGCAGAACCATATTCAGGATCTCAAAAGGAAGGAATACTAGGATTTTTTAACCCCATCTAAAATACTGCATCCAGTTTGAGGCTCATCAATATATGAAAGGCTAGTAAAATTGATCAACTGAAACAATTTCAGCAGAGGAGCACCAAGATAGTCAGCAGGTGGGAGCACTTGTCCTGTGAGGAGAAACTGATGGACCTGGACTTGGTTAGCCTGGAGAAGGCTTGGGTGGGAGCAACTAACTGCAATCTTCCAAGAAAAGATTCCTTCTGCAGAGGTTAAGAAGACCAAGCCAGGCTCCTCACAGTACTGCATGATGGTAGGAGAAGAGGCAGAAGGTTTAATATGTCATGAGAGGATATAGGGAAAATTCTTTCATGCCAATGAGAGTCAAGTATCAAGCACTGGCTAGAGAGGTAGTGTGGTCTGTATCCTTGTAGGTTTCAAGACCTGACTGGGTACAGTCCTGAACAAAATTACCTGATCTCATAGTTGACCCTGATTTTAGCAGGAGGTTGTGCTAGATCATATAATTGTAGAATGGTTCGGGTTGCAAAAGGCCAGCTCTTTACAGAAGAGACCCTAAAGATCATCTAGTTCCACCCGCCCCTGCCATGGGCAGGGACATATTCTACTGGACCAGGTTGCTCAGAGCCCAACCCAACCTGTCCTTGAACACTTTCAAGGATAGAAGGTCACAATGAGGTCTCCCTGGAACCACCTCTTCTCCAGGCTAACAGCCCCAGCTCTCTCCATTTATCTATGGAAAAGGGGTGCTCCAGCCCTCTGAACACTTTTGTGGCTCTCCTCAAAGACAACCAAGGTGCGTTCCAGCTTGAAGCCTCTTTTAATCCCCTGTCTGATACAATTAAAGAAGCACTGTCCTAAGGTAATTGACCGTAATTTCCCTCTGCTTCAGGGAGCTTTTACCAGCTTGGAGACACTGTGGCTGTTATTTTCCTACCCAGGGAAAGGCACAGCTGGGAAGACCAAGGGAGCTCACCTCACAGGGTTACACTGAAAAGAAAGAGTCAATGTGCACAAGTTGCAACACAAGAAATTCTGGAATGGACAGAAGGACAAAAGTCTCTTGCCCTTGAAAACAGCTCAGCACACATGCTTGCAGATGGAAAAAAAAAAGTTTTAATGAGGAATTGAGCAACCTAATCTAGATTTTAAATAAGGCCTGCTTTGGTAAGGAGACTGGATTAAAGAACTTCACCAGTCCTTTCAAACCCAAATTCTTCCATGATCCTACAATTTATGTACCAGGCAGTACTAGGGAGTTCTCTCTTTCACTTCCATTTGACCATTCCCTGCGAGAATGGGTTTGTAACTCAAGTCATGTGGCCAAACCTCTCCACTTTCTGCCTTTTTGCTGCTTGAAGTCGAGGCTAATGAGAATCAATTAAAGCACTTATATCTTCTTCAGATAGGCTGTTAGTCTGCACACATATCACATCACATATCCACAGAAATTTTTGGATTTGAGAGGTTTTATGCTTTGTTGCCATAAGGAGTCTGGTATTAGCATGTGGCTTCCTAAGAATAGTCTCATAACAGGCTAAGTTTTCCCTGCAATGAAAATATTAACTCAAGAGAGTTTTACGCTCCATTATTAATTATCAGTCTAAACATACAAAGAAAGGGAAGAAACACACAGCAAAAATCTCAACTCTATCCCACACTTCAAGGCATAGAAACACTTCAGAGTTTTAAACAGAAACCTCTTTAAAACTTTTGGCTACTAGAAAGCCGTGCATTGTGCTACTGTAACTTCAAATACACAAATTCTGTGAAAAGCCTGACCCTTATTTTAAAAATACACAATAGACAGCAATAGCAATAGAAATAGATGACTCAAAGAGGACCAGATTAGACTTAAAGCACTTTTGACATCTTTTCAATAAAAAAAAGAAGTTCAACAGACATTCAGCTGCTAAGGCGATAACAGAATACTTCCTTGCTTCTAGCCTCTGTATAGATCCGTAAAGCAAGGCAGGATATGTCCCAACAAACTTCATGTGCTTTCCAACAATGTCAGTACAACTAACATGAAAAAAGATTGCTCTACTTCCAGAAAGCTCCTTCATTCCAGAGGCATTATATTCATACCAGTGAAATACCTCCAGTGATTCACCATGGGCTGCTTGATTTTTTAACTCAAATAACCTTCTCTAACTCTGTATTCAGAGGCAAGGTCAGCCCAGCCAGAATCTGGATAAACATCCTGTTTGACACCCCCTCAGAATTGGAGAAATTAATCATTTTCACTCCACCTGTGTTGTTCTTGGCATGCTGCTCAAGGAAAATCCTTCACTACAGGATGTGTTGCAATGACTGCACACATGTATGAGGACTGCCTGTGTTTTGGAAGTTACCAGGCCACTGGCTGATGGCAGAGTGCTGTAGCTGGTGTCACTGCCAGCTTTTCTACCCAGCAGCTCCCCTCCCAGACTGTCTGCACCAAAGGGCTGGGGTGGTCTATGCTCAGCACTGTGGACTCACTAACTGGTCCTAGAGTTGCTGCTGCTGCTTCCAGACCTCATTGTGGCAAAAAGCTGCCCACAGGCCCCAAGCGCCTGCAGCAGCCTCTTATTGCTGCCCTCTTTGCTCCGTGACCTACGCCGTACATGGTGTGATGGTCACATCTGCTGCCGTGCCTGGCAGCAGCACGGTGTCACAGCACTGGTACCACAAGGGGCTGGTACCGGTACTGGTACTGGAACTAGGGCTGGGACTGTTACTGTTACTGGTACTGGCAATGCAACTGGAACTGTGACTGGCACTGATCCTGGGGTTGGAACGGGGCCTGGTATACATACAGCTACAGGGACAGGTACCTGAACAGCAATTGATACCAGAACTGTAACTGGGATTGATACTGGTACTAGCACTGCTAGTGAGACTGGAACCGGGATTGCTACTGGTACTAGTACTGGTACTGGTGCTTGGACTGGGACTGGAACTGGGCCTGGTACTGGTTTTAGTACTGGTATAGGTACTTGGACTGGTTTTGGAATTGAGGCTGATGCCAGAACTAGGACTGGGCCTGGTAATACTGAGACTGCCACTGGCACTGAATTGCTATTGATACTGGCACTGGCCTGGTATTTGTACTGGTACAGGTACTTGGGCTGGTTTTGGAACTGGGACTGGTGCTGGAACATGGACTCCAATTGGAACTGGTGCTGGTACTGGCACAGGCAGTGACATTGGTACTGGCACAGGCAGTGACATTGGTACTGGAACTAGGCCTGATACTGGTCTTGGTAGTGGAACAGGTGTTTGGACTGTTTTTGGCACTAGGACTGAACTGGTGCTGGGGTTGGAACTGTGCTGGTGCCAGTGGCCGGTGCCGGTATCGGCGCTGACACTGTGGCACCGCCACGAGGGCAACTCCGAGGCCTAACCCTGGGCCTTGCCCGTCCCCTCTGCGCCTCACGACAGC
>VXBB01009307.1:355-24168 GCA_013399915.1 Illadopsis cleaveri | reverse complement strand
GCGTCTGTGGGAGCGGCCTGCGCGCCCCGGGGAGGGGTAGTGCCTCGGCTCGGTCCCGGGCCGTGCCCTTGAGCGGCAATGGGTCCAGCTCCGGAGGGGGCGATTACGGGCGTGATTGCGACGGTGGTCCCCGGCAGCACGGAGCGGGTGCGTGGGGGCGCAGGTGGGGAAGGGCATTGTCATTCCACCGTGTGTCCCATACTGGTGGTAATGCTGGTCCTTCTCCTCGCCTCCCCTCCCAGGCCCTGCGGGCTCACCTCAGGCAAGTCTCCTAATCAGGTGTCGTGTTCTCTAAGGAAGAGCCAGAGGTTCCCTTAGCATTGCCTGTGTTCTCAGCAGTGAACTAACTCGATGTTTGTACGTAGAAGAGCCTTTGGCAATAAAGCACGATGTGCCAAGTGAAGCAGGCAGCGCAGGAATCCAGACAGAGTAGTCCATTGGGATGCTGCTGTGTTTGTTGTCATCCGGGTGCTGAGACCCTGACATAGGTTGCTCAGAGAGCTGTGGATGCCCCATCCGTGGGAGTGTTCAAGGCCAGGTTGGATGGGATTTGGAGCAGCCTGGTCCAGTGGAAGGTGTCCCTGCCCATGGCAGGAGGATTGAAACCAGATGGTCTTAAAGTTCTAACCCAAAGCATTCTGTGCTTACATACTGTAAAGCATGTCTATCAGTCCAACATAAAGTACTTCCGGAAAAAAGAGGAAATGCATTGCCAGTAGTAGTAAAGCCATTCAGTCACAGCACACAAGTGCTATTCTTGTTCAGGAGGATGTTTTTCCTGTGAAATTTGTTTAATTTGAGCTGTTTTGGTAGCTCCTGAACCAGTAGAAACAGTGCTGATGATGGGAGTTGAGACCCTTCTCAAAATGCCACTGGATGCTTGTAAATGGTGTGCATTTGATTTTGAATTAATCCGTAATTCCTTCAAACATTTTGGGTTTGTGACACCTTTGAGAACAGTTCTCTTGTTTTTATGGCTTTACATATTCATGCCTTCAGGTCTTTCCTCCCTACTTCTAAAGTATCCTGGAATCTAATTGCTCACCCTAGACTTCGTGACAAGAGTAGTATACGTGTAGTATATAAAAATGTTAGATTTTCGAAAGCCGTGGAAATATCTCTCTCCTTAGTAAATATTTTATTCTGGAGGCTGAGGTGCCCCTGGAGGACTCTGTGTTGACAGGCACAGATAATCATGCCTTCTGTGCTTGTGAAGGCATGTCCTCTTGTTCAAAAGGCATCACTGATTTGATTGATCAGTCAAGGCCCTGAAATAACGCTGGGAGGGAGCTGAGCTGACCATTTTACTGAGAATGTGAGAAAAACAAAACCTTACCAAGAAAAGCCTGAATTGCTTTCCTCAGCTTTAAAAGTGCAGACTACTTTTGCCTGCTCTTAGTAGAACATAGTCAAATTCTTATCCAAGAGGAAGAATCAAATTGAAGGTTGAAAATTTCCATCAAAAGATGTTGACCCGTTGTGCTTTTAGCACCAAGTGAATGTAGGCTCTGTGGATGTGTGTGTCCCTGTAATAGAAGAGATGTTGACAGATGCCTTCTGAAGCAGAGAATCGTTTTCCTATCTCTTTCAAAATACTTTTTCTGTGCAGTTGATGAACTTTTTGTGTAGTGCTGCTTGAACTTGAGGCAGCAATCCATACATGTTGCCTTGGGTAGGCTTCCATTTGCACTGAAGTAGGCTTTACCCTAAGGTTCTGCAATTCAGTGATGTTTTGGAGATCCACTTATGATTCCCCTGGTCTCTAAGCCTCCAGATTTTTGTACCCTCTGGAGCTTTTGATGATTAGAGTACAGTCTCTAGCTATTATCAAAAAGAGGTTTCTCAATTTTTTTTTTTTTTTCTCTCCCAAACAACTACAGAAATACTAGCTTGGGAAAAATGGGGGGTGAAGGGCAGTGCTAGAAGTGCCTCCTGCTCTGAACCGCTGCCCCAGTAGCACTGGGCAGAATGGGGATGCCTACTTTTAGTCTCCAGTATTTGTCCTCTTCAGGTCTCTATTTTTTGTGGGTTGACGTGACCAGGAAACAACTGAAGCATCCAGGATACTAACTGCACATTGTTTGACTTGTGCTGGGGCGAGTGTTGTTTCACATCTTGGAAGAAAAAGTGAACTTGAAGACCTGTTTGGGAAGAGTGTCAGTGTTTTGCTTAAACAGTTAGAGTGGATGAATTGCTGACCTTTTCTGGGAGTGGGGCAAGTTCTTTCTCTGAAAGATTCCCTGAAACTTACTTAGAATTTTTGCCTGGGAAGGTTTTTGCAGAAAGTTGACACATTAGGAAAGATATGCAAATAGAGGTGAGCACTTTCAGAGTTTTCAGAATTTTATTGACGGACAAAGAATGAGCTGAATTCTGGCAGGGACTGTTCTTCTAAAGGTATTCTGGCATAGCTCTTGGTAGGCTCAAACCTGTCTAGGTGCTTTTTGAACTTCCATAGATTTGCAGCATCCACACCATACCATGAAAAGAAATTGCATAGGTTGCCATCTGGTTCATGAAGTTTTTCTTTCACTTACTTTGAACTTGACATGTGCAACCTTCGATAGGTGTCTCCTCCGTGTGTCAGAAGAAAATGTGATTATTTATTCCCTGTTTGGTTTTGTCATGATTTTGTAGACTTCTGCTATATTCTTTCCCCAGTTCTTTTTCTTCCATCCTTCAGAAGCCCAACTGTGGTAGTCATTGCTTGTGTGGGAGCCACTCCTGCTCTTGGTATGAACCTTCTCTGTAAATAGAAGTACAGAGTACCAGGAATTTTACTGTGTCATTTTTAAGTGGATGCATTAGGGGGAAAATTCTTCATGCAGTGTGGAGGAATAATCTACTGTGGTCTTGCAGAGTTAAATAATTACATTATTTGTCTTAGTTTTATTTTTTTTTCTTATAACTTTTGATTTCCAGTCTGATTTGGTGAGTACCTAGTAGATGTTTCCATCAAGTTGTTGGATGTAACCCCAACACCTCATTCTGGAGGAGTATGAATGAAGAGCCAGTTGTATATTTCTGAGTAGCCTTGCTCCTATAACCATCAATATGAAATTTAGCACATTTCTGATCACATAAAGCCTATAGCTCTTGCCTTTACTGTCACATTATACAGACAATTAAGATAATTTTGAAGGTGTTTAAGTTACAGGATAATACTGGATAAGTAGCAAATTGAGAATTTTTCTCTGGAAAAGAACTGTCCTCAGCCTGATAGGATTTTTTTTATTTTGGTAGTTATTGCAAATGCACTTTGTTTTTTTTTTTTTTATAAATTTATGTAAACTTGTGTGTGTGTGGGTGTGTGTGTGTGTGAATGTTTCAGGAAATGTTTCAAGGACCGTCAGAAGATGTGTTTGCAAAGATGGAAAATTCAGTTGAAGACATGGACACCTCCGATACCCAGTGGGGCTGGTTTTATTTGGCTGAGTGTGGTAAATGGCATATGTTTCAGGTAAATACCTATGGAGGTATATTGCCTCTGATGGATTCCATACATCAGATTACCTATGGCTGAGTTTGTCTTAATGTGCTTTTTCTTTTATTTTGAAGACTGACTCAAACAGTCACTGCTCTATTAGCAGTGAAGACATTGAAAGGAGTTTCCGAGCAGACCCTCATGGATCTCTGTCTTTTACCACTGCAAAGTTTAACTACACACTGGACTTTTCAGGTATGTGTCTTTCCAAAGAGTAAATTTAAACAATAGAAGGTCTCAGATACACCAGCACATTTGTTCATTCAGCAGCTTATTGTCCTCATATCTGGTGTGAAAACATGATTAAGAATGTCTTCTTTACTAGAAAGTACATAGGAGTTTTTAGAAACAACTGCCCTGTTACATTTTTTGTGTAGATTATTAATGAAATAGCATGTTTTGTTTAATAGCACTCCATTGTGTTCCTACTGCTTGCTTCAGCTGCAGGTGGCATGTAGGATACATCTCTTGAACTGGGAAGGTTGAACCTTTTTTCTTTAATGTGCAATTGCCTGTAAGTTTGGAAAAACCTCTTCCATTCAGTCTGTATAAGAAAAAATGCTATGAAGGAGGCTTCCTGCAAAACACTGGCATCAAAGTGATTTAATAATTCAGCAGGTAGTTGAAGCCAGTTCTGTTCTCAGAATAACAAGAAGATAGGCAAAATAATTTACTAGTAGATTGTAAAGATCTTGCTTATGCTGTTCCTGTAAATTACAGAGTATTACAGGTTTCTAAGGTATGTAACTAATAATAAATGTAATCTGTTCTTTGTTCAAAGGTGTGTTCTAGTAACTTTTTTAAAATAGTTTTTCTATCCATAGATGGTTTATTTTCTAATTAAATTACAAAACCTCTGTATGCTTAAATATAGGAAATGAAGGAAATAAATGGATATTTCAGTATATGTATTCAAATTTCAAATATTTCAAATACAGAAGGTGGGGACTGAGTAAAACAGCAATATACTGGCAGCAAAGTGGTATCTAACATACAAGGAGTTTTATGCTTGCTTGTGCTGAAATATCTTTTTATAAAAAATTATGTTTTGCATCCAGAATGAAAACACTATAAGCAAATGTTAAAGAACAATTGTTATGTTACTGTCTTTAGGTCATGATGTCTTACACTAAGGATAGTGTATTCTTTGTCATCCCATTCAAGTCAGTGGAAGTTTTGACTGTGATTTAGTGGGGCTGAATGTTAGATGAATATTTTAAAAATAAATGTTTTGTGTGTAATATTTGGACAATCTGCCAACTCATATAAATGGCAATGCATTTAGAAACTTTTATTGAAAATGCTGATTTGTTACTTGTTGAAATTCCTGTCAAGTAACTTAGGGTGTAGTAACATTCTTTTGAAAAATGACACTTAAATGTTTCATATGCTGTAGATGAATTCCCAAAAATTTCATCCTAATTCTTGTTTTATGCTCAGTGATGAAACAAATCAACCTAACTACACTTAAACAACGTCCAATAAAGCGAGCTCCCTTTGCAATCAATTCATTCAGGTAAGGAAATAAGAGGAAGACTCCTTATTTTTCTTTTATTCCTCATTCTTCTAAGTAAAATGAAGCAAAAATGTTTTATCTTTATTGTTTATATTTATTTACTTTTGGAGTCACTTGCTCTGAGTACCTGTTGAATCAGAATTGCTGCAGGGAAGCAGCACCAAAAAATGGAATCCATTGACTCCATAAATTATTTAGAAGTGTTGTTGTAACAGCAAAAAAAGATTGAGTTATATGTCGTGCCTATATTTTACTCATGTACTGTGAAATGACTTACAGTTAAAAAAATTGTGTTGTAACAATTCTTTTATGTGTCTAATTGCTTTAGATTGTCAGTTTCTTACCATTTGCTCAGTCATTAGATGTAAAGCTGAGCTGATGTAAATCTGGAACACTAAACAATAAACTGAGCAATGCAGTTTTACTGCCACAGGTGAAATTGAGTACAAGGGATATGTGGGGTTTTTTTCCCCAAATAGCTTCTGAGAAAAGATTTAGTTCTTAATTGTAGTGTGTTTATACATTCAAAAAGAAATTTGTCATTTGCCATAAGAAATGTAGTGGCAATCTGTTTACACTGACTTTCAAGAAGACCTGTGTTTTTGAAGTGTCAACGTTTTTTCAGTAGATACTTGCTAAATAGTGCAGACAATGATGTGGCAATTTACTTTGTTTTCCAAATGGTTGCATTCAGTATTCTTATTTCCATGTGGTGACATTTTTTACTTTCAGGCAATTCCTTCTTTTAGTCTCAGTATTAGAGCTTAAGAGCTTCTGTGCATGTAATGCATATGCTTAAACCACTCTTTTTTAGCAGCTCTGTATAAACTTCATGGGGGTTTGCTTTTTTTGCATACTGTGCTGTTTGGAGCAGGAGTTTGACAGGAAGAAAATGCCTCATGTCTTTGAAGTGATGTGCTTTTACCTTTTTTGTTTGAAGTTTCATCTGTGAAAATGAGGCTATTCCTATGCCTTCCCACTGGGAGAATGTAAATACTGAGGAGCCATACCAGGTAAGAGTTGGTATGCAACTTGGTCAAAAACATGTGACAATGAAATAATGCATTGAATTGAAATCGCACTAACCTCTTTTTTTCCAGCTTATTCCATTGCAAAAGAAAACAAATGAATATAATGAAGTTTCTAGTCTCTTTGGAAAAACAATGGATAGCCACCGAATTAAAAGAATTAAGAGAATACAAAATCTAGACTTGTGGGAGTTTTTTTGCAGGTGAGATTATTTCTAAAACCAACAGTTTTAGGATTGTTAATGGAGAAAAGTTTTAAGTGATGCAGCAGAAATATGTTTACTGTTTTTATTATTAATGGATTTTTTGTTGCTTTTTAACTTTAAAATTTTTTCTTATTTTTCATTTCTCTTTGTTAAAAATTTAATTTTCAAGACTGTGTAGCTTCTACAGATGTAGAAATGTAATAATTGTAGAAATCCATCAGATAAAGCTGTAGCACAGATAATGTATTTAAGATCTTTAGAATATCTGTGTGGTAGATGCCCATGATCCTTACAGTGAAGTAAGAACAAAAATTAGCTTTTTGTAAAATGAATCCTTAAGACGTGTATTATTTTATTTTTTACTGAACAAAGCAAATGAATATTTCAGTCCTGTTGAATTTCTCAATTTTATGAAGCATAGGGACAACTAAATGTCTAATTAACACATATTCATGCAATTTCTTTTAAGTTTAATGTGCTACAAAACCTTGTTCTAAGTTCTTGGGTTTTCCCTCTTTATATCGTGCTGGGCTGGAAGAAGTAGGAACTGCCCAGTTTGGTGCCCACTTATCTTTTGGTGTCAGTCTTAAGCAATTGTACTTGACAAAAGTTATTTCTGTATCTTTTAGGAAGGAGTACATATCAGAAGGTTTAAAGATGTTTTGCACTAATAAAATAATCTAGACTAAGTTAAAGAGTGAGGAAATACCTGACCAGATGTATACTAAAATCTTGGATAAGTTACGGGATTTTTTTAAAGATACCTCATTTATTGTAAATTTAAAGCTATATCATTAGCTGTGAGAGGAAGTGAAATTCCTTATATATGTTAATGGTTAAAAGAGTTATTCTGCTTTTAGTTGTTTTCTTTTTTCCATGGTGGAGTAAGGAAGAGGGTCAGCAGAACTGCTGCCTTGGCCTTCCAGAGGTCAAACTTTGGCTTGTTCAGGAGACTGTTTGACAGAGTCCCTTGTGATGCAGTCCTGAAGGGCAAAGGAGTCCAGGAAGGCTGGACACTCTCCAAGAGGGAAATCCTAAAGGCCCTGGAGCAGGCTGTCCCCATGTGCTGAAAGACAAGTAGTTGAGGAATAAGATCATCCTGGCTAAACAGAGAACTTTGGCTGGAATTCAGACAAAAAAGAGAGTTTATGACCTTGGGAAGAAAGGGCAGGCAACTCAGGAGGAGTAAAAGATGTTGAGATGTTTTGCAAACTAGACCAAAGCCCAACTAGAACCTAATTTGGCCACTGCTGTAAAAGGCAATAAAAAAAATATTTTTAAATAAATCATCAACAAAAGAAGGGCTATAGACAATCTCCATC
This sequence comes from Illadopsis cleaveri, assembly GCA_013399915.1. NCBI lineage: Eukaryota > Metazoa > Chordata > Aves > Passeriformes > Timaliidae > Illadopsis > Illadopsis cleaveri. The sequence goes on along the minus strand of VXBB01009307.1, from coordinate 16,612 downwards.
CCTTACTGGATATGGGGGAAACATAGTGACAAAGATGAGGAAAAGACTGAGGCAACAAAGGCATTAATAGTAAGACCAGTTGTTATCTGGGCACTCAGACCCTGAGCTGGTAGACAGAAACAGGGAGCAAAGTGCAGCCCTCATAACTCAAGAGAAAATGGAACTTGCTACCCCACACAAGTCTATGGGGATGGATGGAATCCACTAGAGGGTACCAAGGGAGCTGGGGAGGTGCTCACTGAGCCACTTTCAACCATTTACCAAGAGTCCTGGCTCACTGGGGAGGTCCCAGTTGGCTGGGGGTGAGCAAATGTGATGCTCATGCTCAAGAAGGGTTGGAAGGAAGATCCAGGGAAGTCCAGACCTGTCAGGCTGAGCCCAGTGCCAGGGAAGGTCAAGGAACAGCTCATCCTCAGTGCCATCACACAGCATCTGCAGGGCAACAGGGGTCAGGCCCAGCCAGGGTAAGTTTAGGAAAGGCAGGTCCTGTTTGATGACCAGCCTCACCTCGTTCTATGACAGGGTGGCCCACTAAGTGGATGAGGAAAAAGCTAAAGTTATTTTTTACCTGGACTTCAGTAGAGACTTCAACACTGTTCTCCCACAACATTCTCCTGGAGAATCCGGCTGCTCATGGCTCAGACAGGTGCACTGTTTGCCGGGTAAAAAACTGTCTGGATAGCCAGGCCCAGGAAGGGATGGTGAATGGAGTTAGATCCAGCCGGTCACCAGTGGGGTGCCCCAGGGCTCAGTGTTGGGGCTGGTCCTGTTTAATACCTTTATCTGGTGGTCTGACNCATCTCTGCATATTTAGTTCTGCTGTAGATTTTGCCTTTTATTGAGTGAATTGGCTGAGAATTTTCACAGTGCTGGATCAACTTAATTTTGTTGAACTGGATTATCTTGTCACTGCTCATGGGAGGTGCTAATATGATGCTTTTAAAACAGTTGGACTCCTATTTCTGTTCCAAACTACCAAAGTGTCCTGTTGTGCCATTTCTGCTTTCTGCACAACCAGCTTGCCAGTGTGCCCAGTATATTCTGCTGCTTAGGAGGAACAATTACTAGTTAAACTTCTATGGTTTTGCAAAAGTGTTTTGTTTAATTGATAAGATAAGGGATTACATTTGATCATTGCTTGAATCATTATTTGCATCACTGTAGTGGTCAGAATACATTTGCCTCTTAGAATAGTTCCCATCTTAATGACAATTCAGAATTGGCTTTATGAAATGAACTGGTCAGAGATCGTAAAGGACTATTACAGAACATCTTTTGACAATTGATTATCCACTTTTTCTGTAAATTTGTCCCATTCCCCTGTTTCAAGAAAAGTTACTTGAGGCTACTTTTGTATATTGTCAGAGATCAACAGCCAACAACAGAGGGCTGCTGACTGAAGAAGTTTGAGATGTTCAGCATAACTAGCCCTTAGGTCAGTTTTTGCTGGTTTGCCTAGGTAATAGTGCTTCATAATCTACCAACTTCATTATCCCTTTTACCATGACATTAAAGTAGGTGGAGGAACCAAAATGTACAAAAGTACCTTTCTTTTAAAGATCTATCTGCAGAAAATGACCACGCTGAAACTAGTAACACATGAACAATGCTGATAAAATTGGTGTAGGAAGACCTTTTTTTCCCCAAATCTTAGACTATGTTGGGAAATAGTCCTATGGCATTCAGAAATGTGTGATTTCTAAATGTGTACCTTAAGAATTCTAACCTGTTTAAAAACTAGAGTCATCTAGGTATTTGTAAAGTGGAATGTGTTAGGTCTGTACCCTCAGCAGTGTTTTCACAGTAGTAATTTAGTGTGTTTGTACACCTATTTATTTATTACGTGCTTACTTATGTATTTATTGTGTGTTTTCTGTAGGAAAAAAGCTCAACTGAAGAAGAAGAGAGGTGTCCCAACAATTAATGAACAGATGCTGTTTCATGGTACCAGTAATGAATTTGTAGAAGCAATATGTATTCATAACTTTGACTGGAGAATAAATGGGATGCATGCTGCTGTGTATGGAAAAGGTAAATATTGCTGTCACATACAACAGTGGTAGTGTTAACAGCTCAACATTAAGTGTTCCCTGTAGTGTGTACTTTGTGATGCATGCTTTGTGTTTACCCAAGTGCTGTTTAATACAGCTCTGCTTTAATGGCAAGTGTAATTAAGGATACAGTCAGGAATGTAATTGTCACAACTGGCTGGTAGAGCTAGGGAGTATGGGGAAGGGGTGCCCAGCAATGCAGTGTTGATCACAGGACAGTCTCCCTGCTAAAATGTTCACACTAAAAATATTCGGTCATGTTGTCATAATATAACAATTAACAACAAAAAAAGGATTACTAATGAACATAAAAGAACTGACATTTTTCATCATCTTGATAGGCATGCTCTGGTAGTCAAGCTGTCATGGTAAGAACGTCATCAAATTTTCTATGTTTTTTATTTGAAAGGGACCTATTTTGCAAGAGACGCATCATATTCCAGCCATTTCTGCAAAGAGAGCATGAAGCACGGAGATACTTTCCAGATTCATGGTGTGAACCTGCAGCCTCATCTGCATAGACCAGATAAAGTCATGTTTCTTGCTCGTGTATTAACTGGTGACTATATCGGCGGTGATTCAAAATACATGAGGCCTCCTTCAAAAGATGGAAGCTTTGTGAACTTGTATGACAGCTGTGTGGATAATACCTGGAACCCAAAGATCTTTGTCATCTTCGATGCCAACCAAATCTACCCTGAGTACTTAATAGAATTCTGTTAAGTTTGAACTAAGTATTGCTTGTGGTTTTTTGATATTTTTCTTCCTTTTGTAAAGACAACAACACAGAAACGTGATGCATGAAAGAGGTGAAAGAAAAGCTGGCATACATTTATGGAGGAGGGACGCTATTAAATATTTAAGAGAGACTGGTGAACTGTTTTTAAAAATCTGTAAACTTTACTAGTGCATTTTTCAAATGTAGAGACTATTACAAATCTGAAGTTGCTTAGTGAGCCTTAAATACATTGAGCATTGGTAAGTTTTCAAAGGCAAGATTTATGTTTTGATTTTCTAAAGTATATTAAAAGTGGTAGAAATATGCCTCTAATATAGTATGCATATGATGAAACTAATCTTTTATAAAGATTGCCTATAAAACATAAAGTAAGAACAACAACAGCAAAACCCCAGGTGACATGGTTACGTGTGTGTATGTGTGTGTGTCTGTGTTCTGTACATGTTGCTTTGTTTGGAGGTCTCTTAGTTTGGATTCTAAACCAAAAGAAAAAAGGTCTACAGCTCCTTCATCAGTTTCCTCCAGATAAAGTTCAACAAAACTGTCAGGTTTAACTTTATGCACATTTTACTCTAAGCTTCAATTTTATACTGGGAAAATAACAAAGCCCTTGCAGTAGGATTTGACCATTGGTTTTGATGGAAATGATGCCCATAAACTTGTGGTTGTTAGTTTTTTGGTATGTAACTCTTGGGCTCACTGTTGGGGTATCAGGATTGCCATACACCTTGCTCAGTTCTTATCCTATGGAATTTTTGCCCTGTCGTTACAGTATTCATGTGCTGCTGTGATTCCTGTCTGGTCAGAGTTTAAGACACACTCAACTTGGTGTTACTGTAGACAAATGTTTAGGTTAACTTAACTGGAAACAATACAGTTAAGCAAACAAGGAAAAATTCAAAAGATGCCACCCTTTAATTTTTTAAACACTATAATAGAAAGCTTTCAGTAACAGTTGTGTAGACCAGGTTTTCATAACTGGTGTGACTGTAAAGTTAAAGAGTATTTTTCAGATGTAGAAGGAGCAAAAAAGACTGTATTTGGGTAAAGAATAGACCTGAGTACCTAAACACATGCGGAGGCTGAGGAAGGGGCTGTTACAGTGAAATGCACTGTCATGTGAAATGATTTGCTATGGAATTGTCTCCCTAGTGTCCTTTGTTAAAGGACCTAAGTAGCACCAATGGACAAAGTTGAAACCTTTCCAGGCTTTTTCTTTGGCTATGGTCAGTAACAAGTCCCTGTAGAATTGGTATATAATTGTGGCAGATGTAGAATGATCTGTGTTGGTTTGTTACAGAATTGTTAACGGACTTTTTGGATCAAAGGCTGTGTTTAAAATGTATTGCATTTAAAGGCACTGCAGCTGCTGGCATGACCAAGTCTGCCAGAGTCATACTAAACTGGTGGAACTGGAAGCAGAAGGTGACGACATCTCTGGCATCGAGGACACAAATATCTCTTCCTTCTCCTGAGTGCTGTTACCATTGTCTGTCAGTGGATCTTGCACAAGTTGTTTATCTGTTTCTGTTTGTAATTTCATGGCAATTTTCCTGTCCCTAAACCATTTAGGGCTAAAATGCATTTTCCTTTATTTTAGGAAGTATGATTTCTGATCCCAGTTGGGAACTCTAGGTTCTACTCTTGTAGGTATGATTTGTGTTTGATTTACTACAATGCTAGCTCTGCAAAAGGCACTTTGTTCCCCACATTGTATAAAATAATAGCGAATCATGCAGGGAATTTGTGTATTACTGAATCCTTTTTATTATTACACAGTATTCTACTGTGCATACGTTTTGTGAAACTAACAAATACATGTGCTGTTGTTCCTTTGATTTGGTCTTTTATTTCTTCTGAAATTGATGTTTTTAGTTTAAAAAACCAGAAGTTTATTTTTTAGCACCTCATGGACACAAAGTACCACAATCTTTACTGATCTCAGAGACTTTTCTGTTTGTTTGTGATGCTATGTTTGCTGCTTAATTTGAATTGAATGGCACAATCTTACTGCACAATTGAAGTTTTACCTCTTCTTTCAATGTTCAATGTGTTCTGCTCTTTGTGCTGATGAATTTTGTTATTGAAGATGTCTGTAAAATAACTGTCCTTTCTCTGGCAAGGGGAGAGTGATTATTATTGCAAGCAAACAGAACTGTACAAGTACCCAATACAGGAAATTGTTGGACTTAATAAAAGGAACAGTAGGAAAGAAAGGGAGGAAAATAATTTCTTAGCCTTTAAAGAAAAGATCTTGGTGTGATTCTGGGGAAGGAAACCTGCTATTTTCTGTTACTGTTTCATGTAGTGAAACTTTATTCTCCATTTTAGTTTTACACCTGTGCAAGAGAGCATGTTATTCTCTTAGGTGTCTTGATCTGAAGTAGAGCTTTCTTACTAAAATTATTCTTGTGGCAGTGTTTTCACATGAGCATAGCACTTCAGGATGATGTAGAAAAATAAGATCAGCTCATACTGGCCTCCTGGACCAGCTCTGTTTTTTACAATTTGTGTCTACTCAGTTATTGCTCATTTCATCCAGAGCAGTTTGGGACAGTGTTTCTCTGTATTCCAGTTCATTTACAAGGTCAGTTTGCACAAACTCTAGTTTTTAAGTTAAAATCCAAAGGGATTTAAAAAGGATACAGCTCTATTTTTTTACTAGATGTCCCAGTACACTCTCATCCAAGCTGGATGTGAGATACATAATGTGCTGGCTGGAGTTGGTGATTTAAACTCAGGACTACATTGGGTGCCAGTTCATCTGGTGGCTTGAGGACAACTCTCACCATTTTTAAACCTTTATCAGCACAGAAGATCATAGCAGGAAGGCTCAAGTGAGTCTGTGCCGTCTACATAGGGAAAATTACTTTCAGGAAGATGAGCACACGTCAGTCTTAAAATTCCTGTGACCTAAATGTCCATTAGTGTTGTAACTATTTTTAGGCATTGTCCAAAACAGCAGACTCGCAAAACAGCACAGGCCTACTCCAGTATGGCCATCTACTCTTCACAAGTCACAAAAAATCCTACGGGTCTGATAGATGGAATACTTTGCCCCATTTTAAAGCAAACTGGCCCCTTTGTTCTCCTTGACTCTGCCTTCCCCATGTGTGTACAGCTCCATTGGTTCCTGCACCGCTTGTAGTCTGGTGCCCCAATACCATTTCAAAGTCCAGGGTGAAATGAAGTTTCACACACTTTTACATGCTCTTATCAGTTAATATGACTGACCAGATTTGGTTCTCATCACTGCCACCCTTAGCATGTCAGCCAGGTTTATCCCCATATGTTCTTGTTCTTGGCTTCCTCCTTTTCTTATTGTCCCTGTTGTGTCAGAAAGAAGTAGAGGTGTAGTCACTCTCCTTCCACATATTCATGCAGATAATTTTGCCACATAACACATCCAGCAATTTTAGTGCCATGTTTGTCCTAACTCGGAGCTTTAGTTGGTGAGGTCACATTTCATTCCTATGGTAATGAATAGACAAGAGACAGCCAAGGTGAACAGCACCAAGACTGGAAAGTTGCACGTTCAAGTGGATTTTTTAATTGAAAAGGTTCCACTTGAATGTGTAAAAATAGGAGAGTATTTGGTGTATATCGCAATAAGAAAAAAATAATAATAATTTTAAAAAATGCTATGTGGTAGAGAGTGTAACTATAGGGAAAGGACCTGTTTAGACAGTAATCAGTTCCATGGAATACCATAAAATGAGTTTCTCTTCCATGTATGCTTTGAGCTGTTAAGAGTTTGATACTGCTGTCTTGTTAAGGATTGCAAACCAGCTAGTTCTGGCTGTTTGCACACTTACTTGCAGACATTTGAAGATTAATTTGCTGCTACTGCTTTTAGAGTCTTTTGTAAAAGAGATTGTGACTTCTCTGCTAGAAACAACTGTGAAGCTATGCTCTTCTCAGCTATTGACTTTATTAACTAGAAATGTCATTCATTTCTGTGTTTGTATTTTGTCTATTGCCTTTGAAGATCAAGATGTTTTTGTTTCAATAGTTTCCTTTCTAGAAAAACATTTTTGCAATTAGAGAGGGATGAAACAAGAACAAGACAGGATAAATGTATCAGCATTTGGAAGCTGCTGGGTCCGTGTCTGGAGACTGTGCCAATCAGGAAGGCAGGTAGTGGAAATGACATTATGTTTCCAAGCTGAAGCCAAGATCAGTTACATCCATTTCCTGTTTGTCTTCTAGCCAATAAATGCCAAATTTAATTTAAAGGGAATGAAATCATACACCAAAAGGAACAACCTCAAATATTTCTTATCTTTACTCAGCTTCTTCACTGATACAGTTTTCTTCCCTTGAACTCATAAAGCAATGTAATATATAAACCAATACAGGCAGTGAGTATCTGACTCGTGGCCAGGTTTCAGGAACAACATAAGGCCTTGGCCTGCTCACCTCCCTCTTCCTGTTCCCATGCTTTGCTTGCATTCATGTTGCCATAAAGTGAAACAGATGAAGTATCTGGAGCATTGTTAAAAACTAATTTGGAGTGGGAATATGCTAATGCAGTTTATTGCACTAAGTGATATGTTTGGTTACAGACCTAGAGGTGGCCAAGTAGCTCATATGCGCAGTCTTTTTTTCACCTTTGAGCTGGTGAAAGTTCTCCAAGAAAGTAATCCCAACTGAGAACAGCTGGGGCAAATAAGCCTTTCAAAGGATGGTTGGATATTGGATACACTGTGTTATTGTCTGTGTATTAACTAGGGGGATTATTTTTAAAAGACTTATTTCCATAAAGGGACTGGCTGACACCAATGCTATGATCACAGATTTTGTTTTAGCAGAGCTGTTGAAAATACTGTAGTCTGACAATGCTCTATCAGCTAATTACTGGATGTTTATGAGAGTGACTTAAATAGCAGCTCCAGACTGATATTTTTTAATTGTTTTGATTTTTATTTTTAGCTTGAGTAATATGACCCAAAACAATGGGTTAAGACAAGGACAAGAGATAGAAAAGCTGGGGGTGGGGGGGAATCAATGGGAGAAAAATGGTTACATAAGTGAAAGGGTGCATGAGTGTGCATGTACACTGAGGCTGGGGAGTGATGGAAGAAGGGGAGATAACATAATATTACTGCTTAAAATCTGTAGATTTANAAAGGAGACTCAGAGGTGACCTTATCACTTTCTATAACTTCCTGAAGGGTAGTTGTAGACAGCTGGGAGTTGGTCTCTTTTTCCAGGCAGCAACTGCCAGAACAAGAGGACACAGTGTTAAGCTGTGTCAGGGGAAATACAGGTTGGATATTAGGAAGAAGTTTTTCACTGAAAGAGTGATTAAATATTGGAATAGTCTGCCCAGGGAGGTGGTGGAGTCACCATCCCTGGATGTGTTTAAAAAGAGACTGGATGTGGCACTTGATACCATGATCTAGTTGAGGTGTTAGGGCTGGGTTGGACTCGATGATCTTGAAGGTCTCTTCCAACCTACATGTTCTGTGATTCTGTGATTCTGTCCTTTAAAATTTTTATACTCAGTTTTCATGCTGATGATCTTCCTGATCATCCTGTTTAGCCATGTTTAAATATTCCCAGTGGGGTGGAGTATTGGATGGACAGTCAGGGGACTTGTAGTCAAATTTTCATGTCTTTTGATACAGTGTGATGAGAGCAGACTTACAGGAGTAGTGCACAAATGATACAGAGCTGTCAGAAGTGAGAGGTGTGGCTACAGCCCCTCTTCTGAGCACTGTTGCAAGGAGCATGGGGAAAGCAAAGTGTTGCTGTCTGCTGTAAACGTAAAGTAAGGTTGGCTTCTGGCTTCTTGTGGGGCCCCATGCTTCCTGAAATATCCCCACTCCAGTGACATGGCATACATCCTGTCTTTGCATCTCTTCCATGGCAAGTGTGTGGTATCAATTTACTGTATTTAATCAATCACTGTAGTGTGACAAAAGGAGCAAAAATGTTACGGTTTGCATTAACAAATCTGAGAAAACTGCTATTGCTCTAAATTGTCTGTTCTATGAAGCAATTGATTTCTGGAAAGAAACTGTCTTCTGTTATGTATGACATTAGGTATTGCAATAGATCTCCAGGTTTTTTTGCCTTTAGCTGCTATGGTGGTAAATATGACTGATTTTCAAATTTCAGAATATAAACCTGTGCTGTCTCTGTAAAAAAACAGGTTTCTAACAAACATGCTCATAAAGGTGGTGAGTTTCTTAAAGTTTTTCTGTGATCCACAAAATCCCTCACTGAACAGAATTTAATAGTCTATCTATGAGAATTGCATTCAACAAGACAATATAATTTTCTTTATAGTACCTATTCATTTAAACTGAAAATCCCTGAGTGGAAGGTATGTGTCTAACAGAGCCTTGAGCTATCAGTGCACTTCAGGGCTGGAATCTCTGTAATGCTTCATCACAGATGGACAGCTTGTGGACAAAAATACAGTTTACCACCTCAGCATAAACGTGGGGGGAATTGGTAAGGCAGCACATAATTAATGCTGGATTTGATCCAGAATACCTTTCCCTTTGGAAAGAAGATCAAGATTTTTAGTGACAGTGTTTTAAAGACTGGTTTATGGTTCACCAAACTGTGGAATATTGAGTAAAATTAGAACTGTATCATGGCAAAGACTGAGAGAGAAGTCCTTCTACTGTACTGCTGGCTCCACATCCTCACAGGGAAACATTCTAAAATGGTGTTTTTCTTTTAAAATAAAAATTAAATGCTAATTCTTTTCAGTTTGAGAAATATGAAGAGCGTGGCTGTAAAATGTGATAGGAAAAAAAATCAACATGAAGAGCTGGTTTTAATGTTCCCCTGGGAATGTTGTGGTTTTTAATATTTCAGAAATGGGTTTGCTTAGCCCTGAGGGAAAGGGATTGGAAGAGCATGATAGACACGAGCATGCACGAAGACTGTACATTCAGTATTAAGGGGGAAGAAATAGGTCACTGTGTATTAGATAGCTCACTTGGTTTCCTTTAAAGCCACGAGAGATAGCAATTGCTGAGCTGCAGTTAGGAAGTTGCCCTGTTTTCCGAGGGACAGGGCAAATAAGCAATGTAGATGTCCTTGCTTTGGTATGTACAAATACACCTGTTAATTGATGCTTTCTTGTGGAGCTGATGGTGCCTTACTGGAAAAAGTGCCCGCTTATGCAACAGCTCTAATTATTCATGTGCCAATGCTGAGCTGCATGTGGCTGAAGGAAAACATTTTTAATGCGGGTTATGTGGAAGGAAATATTTTTCTTGTTATTTTTTGGTAGTTTATTGTACATTATGCCTGAGAATGTTCAATCCCAACACCCTGAAAGTCAAGAGAAAGTGTCAAGATGCCTTCATGGATGAACAAGGAGCTCCTGACTGAACTCAGACATCCAAAGGAAGCACACAATTGGTGGCAGCACAGAAAGGTGGCTGAGGGAGAGAACAGCAATGCTGTCCTGAGCTGCCTGAGCAGGGTGAGGAAAGCCAAAGCAGCCAGGAGAGACAACAACAATTATTCAATGAGAAATTGAGGGATATCTCTAGTTCATCTGCCCTTGTCCTTATGGAAGATTTTAACTTCCCAGGCATCAGCTGCTGAGTTTCATACAAAAGAAACAAACAGGTCCTGAAAATTGCTGAAGCACATGGAGGATAACTTCTTGGTGCAGGGACTAAGGGAGCCACCTAGGACAGGTGCCCTCCCAGCTTTGCTGTTTGTAAATAAAGAGGGTCTCAGGGGTGAAGTGGTGACTGACGGCTGTCTTGATCACAGTGACCATGAAGTTGTTTTCTTTTTGATCACAGTGACCATGAAAGAGTTGTGTTTCAAACCGTTGGTGTTTGGAGAAAAAAACACCACGAAAACTTTGTCCCTGGATATGGGAAGAGCAGATTTTGGGCTGCTGAAGGAGCTAGCTAGTACGGACCTCTGGGAAACCTCTTCTGAAAGTATTTGGATTCATGAATGCTGGTCACTTTCTAAGAGCCATCTCTTAAGAGCACAGGAGCAGGCAATTCCAAAGGAAGGGAAGTCAACCAAGCAGTGCAAAGGGCTGCCTTGGCTGAACAGGGATCTTAGAGAATTTAGGCAAAAAGAAACTCTACAGACACTGAAAGCAAGAACAGGAAACACAGGAGGACTAGAGACATCCTGTATGGCACTGCAGGGAGAAAATTCATGCAGTCAAAGCTTGATTAGAGTTCAAGCTGGCCAGCACTCTGAAAGACACAGAAGGCTTTCTAAAATATATTAACAGCAAACAGACAATCAGAGAGAACACTGATCTGTTGATTGATGGGGTCAGTCACCTCACAAATAGGGATACAGACAATGCAGAGGTATTTAATGCCCTCTTTGCCTCTGTCTTTAACACCAGTGATGGTCCTTGGGATCCCAGAAGACCTGTGTTGGAAGACCAGGACTGAGGGGATGATGAACTTCCAGATGCCCCTGAACTTGTTCAAGAGTTCAAGCTGGATGTACATAAACCTAAGGAGCCTGACAAGATTCATCCCAGGATACTGATGAGGCTGGCCAAAATTATCACAGGATCTCTCTACATTATTTTTTCTTCAGTGGTCTTGGGAGTCTGGAGAGGTCCCAGTTCACTGGAAGCTGGCAATGTTTCAAGAAAGGTAAGAAGGAAGACCCTGGTAATGATAGACCTGCCAGTCTTACTTATCAGTGCCTGGTAAAGTTATGGAAAAAGGGTTTTTTGAGAGACAATCCAGTCATTGATTATAGTGAGCACAAGTTCACAAGGAGAAAGTCTGGCTTAATGAACTTAATTTCATTTCATTATAAGGTCACACACTTAATTGACCATGGGAAGCCAGTAAATGTGGAGTTTTGGAATATTACCAAGCTTTTGATACTACTCTGAATCAACTGCCCAGCACAAAGATAGACAAATCCATAATGTGTTGGGTAAATGGGGTTACATCAGACTGGCAGCCAGTCACCACCGGCATTCCTAAGGGCTCAATTTTACAGCCAGTGCTCTTCAGTGTTTCCATAAATGATCTGGACAGAGTAATCAAATGTACAATAAGTAAGTTTGTCAATGATACTAAGTTAGGAAGAGCTGTGGACTCCCTAGAGGGTAAAGAGGTCCTGCAGAGAGATCTGGAGAGCTGAGCCATCACCAACTGTATGAAATTTAACTAGACCAAGTACTGGGTTCTCCTTGTGGCACACAGTAACCCTGGTTATTCATACAAATTGGAGGGTGAGAGACTGGAGAACAGCACTGTGGAAAGGGACCTGGGGGACCCTGGCAAGTTGAACATGAATCAGCAGTGCCCCGGCAGCCAGGAGGACCAACCCTGTCCTGGGGGTCATCAGGCACAGCATCACCAGCCGGGCAAGGGAGGGGATTGTCCTGCTCTGCTCTGAGCTGGGGCAGCCTCACCTCGAGTGCTGGGGCTGTTTTGGGTGCCACAATAAATGAAGGATATAAAGCTATTGGAGTGTGTCCAGAGGAGGGTAACGAAAGTGGTGAAAGGTCTCAAAGGCAAGACTTAGGAGGAAGTGGCTGAGGTTGCCTTGGTTTGTTTAGCTTAGAGAAGAGAAGGCTGGGGGATGACCTCATCAGAGTCTGCAGCTTCCTGAAGGCAAGCAGTGGAGAGGAGGGGCTGATCTCCTCCCTCTGGTGACCAGCAACAGGACACAAGGAAATGCAGTGAAGCTGCAGCAGGTAAGTTCCGATTTAACGTTAGGCAAAGGTTGTTCACTGAGAAGGTGGTCGATCACTGGAACAGGCTCCCAAAGAAACTGGTGATGGGACTAAGCCTGTCAGAGTTCAAGGAGCATCTGGATGATGCTCTTAGTTGTATGATTTAGTTTTAGGTAGTCCTGTGCGGAGCAGGGATTTGGAGTTATTGATCATTATGTGTCCCTTCCAACTTGAGATATTCTGTGATTCTAAGTCTATGGAACCTGGTGGGATGCATCCCCGAGAGAGGGAGCTGGCGACTGTGATGGCAAATTCCCTTGGAGTGGAGGAGTGTCTCTGGCAGGATTGAGGAAGATGATCCTTCCCTTCTACTGAGCACTCAACCACATCCAGAGTGTTGTAGACAGTCCTGGGTTTCTCAGTATGGATGTACTGGAGTGAATCCAGAAAACAGTTCCTAAAATGATTGAAGGATTGAAACATTTGAGAAGATACTGAGAGATAGTTTAGCCTCAAGGAAAGAAGGCATGGGAGGGAGTTTTATCAATGTGTTTAAATACTTGGTTGGAGGGTATAAAGAAAACAAAGCTAGTCTCTTCTGAATGCTGCAAAGTGGAAGGACAAGAGGCAATGGACACAAATTGAAATACAGGAAACTCCACCTAAATATAAAAAAAGAATATTTTTGCTGTGTGCAATGCCAAGCACTAGAACAGATTGCTCTTGGAGGTTGTGGAGTCTCCATCTTTGGAAATATTCAAATTCCAATTGCACAAGGCCCTGGACAACCTGACTTTGCTGTGAGCAAGGGGTTAGTTGGAATAGATGACAGCCAGAACAATTCTGTAATTAAACCTCGAATTTTAGAAAAGTCTTGCATTTACTTTTTCAGTGTAGCCCAATCAAACTCATACTGCACTGCAGGTGACGTGAGCATGAAGTCTAATGTGTATCTCCTTTACTCTGTCAAGCAAGATGACTCTAGAGCTGAGCAAGCTGGAATGCCTCCAGTTTTCTACCTGTCACTTAATGCAATTTCCATTTTGCGGTAAATTTCTGGTAAAGTTTACTGTAAATCTTCAAATTTCTTGCAGTATGACTCCAGTTTTGTAACTTTTCCTCTGATCCTTGAGCATAAAGAAGGAAAACACGTTTTTGAATGTTAGTGTGAAATTCCCTCAGGGTGGTGCAATTTCATAGGCAATTAAAAGCTGCATTAGAGTGGAAAGACAAAATAGACTTGCTACTGACAGCCTAAATGCAGAAGAAAATGACCCCTTGCATGCCAGCAGTATGATGGCTTTGCAGACTGGAATAAACACACATCACCCTAAATAAACTGTGAAATACAGCCTATTTTATTTAAAGGGTGGCGTTTTATTTTTATATTGCACTTGGCATTTCCTGATTTAAGAGCTGCAAGATGTCTTCTGCCTACCACATGTTTCTGTTTGTGGTTCTGGCATTTGTATAACCCAGTGGTAGAAACTGTCATCCAGTTTCTAACTCACTGTACGTTAAACATAGCAGTCAGAAGAATCCTAGCTCCAGACAATATGTTTTGCACACCAGTATTTTTCAAAATCTCCTGCTTTTAGTCCTTGAAGAAAATCCAGTGAGTTTATGTCTAGATTTCATAGAGGACAATTTTAGACCCATATAAAATGGTTTAATTCTTTCCAGTATTCCATTTAGCACTGTAATTTGTGTTGCAGTGCAATCTGTGTTAAGAAGTAGATTCGTGCCAGTGCACATTTATTCTTGGGCTATTTTTTCTCCTTGCAGTTGGTGTCACAGACTCTGACATCACAGTATATGAGTTTACTGCTTTTCAATCCACTTACTTCAGGAGAGAGATATGGTAATGAATTTGATTCTGGCTGTTCATGAATAACGAATTGTGCATGCTCAAGTCCATTGGGGTCTTTGTCTCCACCATCACCAGCCAGGGAATGGAATGCATATAAAGGTATATGATCAGAAACTGCTGAAAGAAATCACAGCAGTACATGAGTGCAACACAATCCATAACTTTTCGCTATGAGAGAGAATAAAACCAGAGAGCAATAGACCATTTCTAGCTGGCTCTCTAAGGCTATACTCCAAAGTATTCACATATATATAAGAACAGCATTAACTGTCCAAACAAGACCTAGAAAATTTCATTGATGAGCTCTTCTGCTATTGCTTAGTAGGCCCCACAATTTTCTTACAGAAACTGGAAAGTCTAAACTGTCTTATACTGAATGGTAAGGAAGAAAATTGAATGATTGGTTGTAACGAGATACCTAAGCAGTCTTCAATTTTAAGATATATTCCCTGGAGTCTTAATACACTAAAGTTACCACTAAGTCTGCAAATGCTATTTCAGTGAGCTTTTCTCTCCATGTATTTCACAAATTCTCTGCTGTTCTGAAACTTTCTATATGCTGTCTTCAGTTTCTTCACAAGCTTTTGAATTATGTCTAGTATCTTGTGGCTGATAGTGTGCCTTCCTTTCTCTGAGTGTTGTGAGATTGTCCACACCTTTAAAAGAAAGGCAATTCTGTCTTTTACCAACTATTTTACTTGCTTAGCAAAAGGTTAAATGGAAAAGTTAGGCTGAGTCAAATCAGCATGTGCAGAGTATTATAGCTATTCAGCATGCTAATGATTTCATGATAAGTACCTATTTGCCTGTTTTCACCCATAGTACATACAAGGCAGCTGCTGTAGTAATCAAATTTCAAATATTTACCTTTTTTAAGAGAGCATGGATGTGAGCAGTAACTATCAAGTAGCACTTTACTGCATGGTAAATCCACACTCAAGCTTGCCTTGTTCAAGCCTGCAGTCAGTCATTGTAATGAGTGAAGTAATATTTCCCTTTGCAGAAGCCATCCCTAAGTTAAAAGCACATAATCAACTCGATGCTCAATAACTGCTTTAAATGATTACTTGTAGTGCTTTTAAGTAGTTTTATCAGGCTTATGTATGTGGCCTGTATTTGGCAGACTTCCTGCTGGTCTTCCTCATACTCCCCCTTGTAGCTGCAAGATTTGCTGTTTACCAGAGCTCTGGGATTGAAGCTTACTTTGGGGAGATAAGCCTGAAGGGTTACAGGCTGTTCAGGAAAGATGAATTGGGAAGGCAAGTAGGAGGGCTTGTACATGGTGAAAAGGAGTGCCTTGGGTGTGTGGAGCTTTACCTTGGGACAGTTGTTGAGCCCGTGGAGAGCATGGATAAGGATATGAGAACAGATCAGTGTGGTTGATGTCACGGATGTGCCTGCAACCAAAGCACCTGATCAGGAAGAGGAAGGTGGAGCCTTCTTTGGGCACCGTGCCCTAGAAGCTCTTCTGCAGCTGGGAGACCTTACAGTGATGGGAATTATGTCAAAGTTTTCTCTCTTCTTCTGGAACTACTTGGAAAACCTGATCCCAGAAGTTGGTGTTTTTCAAAATTTACTTTGGGCTAAGTGAGATCTTTGAATCGAATGTGAACCAATTCTGTCTCCCGCTGCCACCTTCTGCAAGCAGAACTTGGAGAGTTTGAGATGACAATGTGGGGAGATCCTAGTAGGTCCATTGGATTGGTCACCACCTTAGGACCTTGCTGTGGATGGGCGTTCCAGTGCCTTTCCAAACCTTCCTGCCCTGACCCGTTTAGGTTTCCCGTACCCTTACCCTGGAAAACCATCACGCACACCGTCCTGGCTGCAAGAGGGACCAGGGAAGGCTCACCCTCCTCGCCTTCCCCTGGCTCTCTGATCTCGCCGAGGGCGAGTCGCTCCCGCCTAAGGTGAGGTGAGACAGGGCGGGGCCGCCGGGGTCGGG
>VXBB01009306.1:805156-834282 GCA_013399915.1 Illadopsis cleaveri | reverse complement strand
TGGGGGTTTAGGTGGGTAAAGATTTTATTTTTAATTTTTTTTTTTTTTTTTTTTTTTTTTGTGTGTCTGTTACAGTAGGATGTAGGCTAAGTATTGTAGCCTTAATGTGCACTGAAGTCAAAGACCTATTTAAGGGGAATGTGAGTTTAAGGGAAAAATGGTGTAGAGATGTCCTTTGAATTTTGGAGAATTCATCGTATATTCTCATAGTTGCCTCAGATAAAGTTATCTTTAAGGGAAAACAAGTGAAAGACCCTAATTAAAACTACAGACACCCCCTTTTCCATTAACAAATGGTTCCATAAGCAATGGTTTTATGCTTATTACTTGGCTTTTGTGGTGGCCAACAAGATGCAAATATCAGAAATTTCCCTGTGGTTGAAGCAGTCATAATTCTACTCTCCTGTGTAATCTGTTATTAAGAGAAAAATGTTCCTGAATGAGGAAAATTGCATTGTCTTGCTACCTGACTAATTAATCTCTCAGCATTTAAAAGGAGTTGCATTTTTGTGGTTTTATTCCTCTGGGAATTTTTCTGAAGTTAGTTGAAGACTTTAAAAGCATATTGGAAAAAGACAGTGAAAGAGATCATAGATACAGGTATGGACTTATGTGGTCAAGAACATAAATAGTAATCACAGAAACCTTGTTTCCACAATGGCAAAAATATTACTTGCTTGAAATGGAAAAGTGGGCACTCTTAATTGCTTTCTTAATTGCTTTGGAAAAAAAATTCTTTGGCAACAGACACAGAAATAAATAAAAATCCAAGTAGTAGTTAAATTGGAAGAATTGTATCTAAAATATGGAATGATAAGGTGAAAGTATCATAACAGCATGCTTTTGTTACATTAATGTTTTTAAACTCTCAAAATGACAATTATTCTGTTTCTTGAGAAGGGGAGCAGAAGGCTTATATAACTATCTTGCATCAAAAAATACCTGGGAAAATGAGTAGTAGTTCTCCATTGAGTTGCTCTCATCATCATGTACCAGCAAAGCCTGGCTGCTCAATGGTAAGGTATAAAGCTACCAGATATTATATTGAATTTTTTCTGGCAAGCCGTCTAATAATAAATCATTCTGGATCAAAATAAGCCCATTACTACTGGTCTTATTTCTTTGTGTTTTATCACATTATGAAGTATCTTCAAAGTTTCGGATTACATTAACAGTGTTGAAGTAAGTTCTTCAATTGTTTTGTTTCTTTTGATTAATCGAGTCTTTTTGGTACAAGAGATCAATATTTAGCGGCAAATATAAAATAAAATACTTTGACGGTTTTAACTCAGCCTGTAATTTTTTCTAACATGTTCTTTGCTGTCATTTATCTATGCTTTTCCAAGTGGGCTAGTTATTATTTGTACTCCAGAGTCAGCACAGTCTCAGTCTTCTGTTTTTTTAGGAGCTTCTAGGAGGGAAGGGAGTAGCTACTACCTTAACCAGCATTTCTGTCACACATGATGTGCTATTTTACTGTTCTGGAGCAAATGGATTTCTTAGTTATCTGCTTTATCATGGCCTTGACTGAAAAGAAACACCCAGACAGACACCTGTTATTAGTGTTCCTTATTTTAAAACTGTCACTTAGTAAATGGAAGCTAGAACATAATACTTAAATTAAGGTAGAAACATGATATTTGGGAGTATTTTAACATCATGTTCTTTTACAATTTGCCTCTTATTTTGCACGTCTAATCAATATTCTTTCCTTTTTTCCCCGATATCTTTTATTCTCACTTGTGTCTTTCCATTTGTGTTATTTATGCAAATAAAGAAGTTGGGACTAATTTTTCATTTTCAATTGTCTAGTGATTATTTTGTATTTTTTCATAGTGATTTTTAATTTTTAAAATCTGGTGATATTTTATTTTTCTGGGAAAGCGTGTGTGCTTTTCTATGAGTCAGGAGGGATAGAGATACTTTTTTACCTCTGTACTACAAGCGGTGGCTGGAAGCATTTTTATGTTCACCAACTTTTGGAACAAACACTATCCAAACACTTTAATGTCTGTAATTACTCAGACAAAAATGAGATGTTACTTCCTGTATTGGGTATTGTCCCTCTTGCACAGATGCACACTTTTTCTCCTAAGGAGTGTCATACAAGCTGTGAAGTATGACAGAAGGACAGGTTCTATGTTAAGAGTCTTCCCTGCCTTAAACCATAAGACGTGGTTAAAAACCAGGGAAAGCAAGAACATTTTCAAGTACAATTGTTAGGAAACCCTTGACCTCCTGACTAAGGGCATGGGCTGTCTCGTGTATTGCTAAAGGTGATGAAAACCAGCACACAGCTGATGGGAGAAAGAAGGATTACAGATTTTCATCCTGGGACACAGGTAAAGAGTGTGATCACTTGAAATGCACACCTATGCCTTTGCCAAGACAACCCAACCTTCAAATCTGCTTTTAGTATAGAGGATAATATTCTTTTAAAAAGCTTGCAACAGCCTCATTTTAGATGGTCTTAACTTTTATGTCAGGTCCCCTATGCTGTGCTGTGTCAATTCTCCTTTGTCTACTCAGTTTCACTGAATACTTATTTTTAGTTCCATCTATAAATGTTCAGACAGAATCGTTTGGCTGTAGTTATGATGCCCCTCTGGTTTTGCTCTTCTGTTGATTTGGGCAGTTTTCTTCCCTTATTCACATAAAACTCATGTAATTATCTTTGCCTTAAAGGTGGAGTTTCCAGTGAAACATCTCAGATTTTGGGATATATATAATGTATATAGCACTATGAGAAGATGTGTTACAGTTATGAGAAATGCACATTCAAAATGAAGAATGCATGTGCACTACCAATGATAAATGGAAGGCTATTTTACATTAGCCACCTCTTACAAAATTTCTGTTCATACAGAGAGTCAAAACTTTTAATTGTATATTTATGTGAAACATCATTTCTCCTTCCTCATTTTCCACCTCCCTGCAATATTCAATAAATGAAGTCACTCTATTCATAAACCATATTTCTCTATAGTCTCTAGTACAATATACTTACTGTACAATAGCTCTTTTGTTGGCTTTTGTAGGAGCTGCATTCTGGGGCAGGAATTGTGAGAGTTTGGGTCTTTCAGCTGTGTTGGAGCCATTTTAATTGAATCTTTCCTCTTCTCTTAGTCTGTTTTACTCCAGACACTCTGATGGTTTAGTATTCAGGACTATGGGCTATAAGGCTGATCTAATAGCCCGTTGCTGCAGGTCCTGTTCATCTTCATTGCTGGCTGCACATTCCCACTGTCCTTGTTCCAGAACTGGCGGTTGTGTCACATTACTGTTACCCAGTTTGAGAGTATGAAATAGAAGAAAGTGAAGTCTACAAAGAAGTGAAAGTTGTTCAGTAGGCTGAGCTCAGTGGGTCACCACATAGTCTGATGAGGACTGTGGCATTTTCTTGGGAGAGAAAATGTAGGTGGCCTGAGGGGGAAGGGAGGGAGGGAAGGACAACTGCTTTTCTCCAGTAGCAAGCTACTAGGGAGGCATAGGAGATCTGCAAAGCTTGTGTGCTTGTTAGCTTCATATGGATCTTGTCTTTTAAAGGTGCACTTCCCCTTAGGTTGGGGGAATGTCATGGGAGCCCAGTTGATTCTGTGAAGGAGCAGAAGAGGGAATTGAATAATTAGGGAGGACGGCTGAACAAATTAGGAGGAAACAGACCATATGAATACACTGAGCATGAGAGTGAGAAAGGATAGGAAATGGGAGGGGGTGGGATGAAAAAGATTAATGCTATATTGCCAACGTGTTCTTTTTCTTTTCTATTTTATTTTTATAATTATAGTCCCCAGTGTCAAATGGTTACCTGGAATCTGTAGTTTCTTTTATTAGAGAAAGGTTCCAGTGCTGGTGGTTGCTAAGAGTATAACCAAAGAGTGAGAAAGACAGGAAATACAAGAAAGTATAACTTATTATGTAAAGATTATATAGTAAAGAGTATATATGTTTTGCAGTGTCTGAATCACACCTCTAGTACTTGATCTTGGATGCATTACTTAGGCATGGATTTGCCAGAGAGTTAAAGGTGTCCTTTGCACCACTATTAACACTGGCTCCTGTGCCATGAACTCCTTCATTAAGAAGCAGCTACCCTCCAATTTGACAGGCGTTGCTGACATTTGTATGAGTGGAGAGGTAGATGGATGATTGTGAAATATTCCTCTGGTCAGGTATCTATATCAAAGAAAGAAGTTCTGAATGATCGTAAGTTCCTTTTGGTGCCCTAGTGCAGAAAAGCTACTCTGTGTTGTTGATAACAGAATTCATCCTAGAAGCCTAAATAAGTGGAAGCAGTCTCTTCTGGAGACATGAGAGATGGTTCGTAGAACTGAAAAGGAAGCGTAGTTTCAGCTGTAGGTGACCTTTGAAGAGAACCTGTGGAAGCAATTATGCATAGGCCAGTTAGGAAGAGAAAAGGTTTATGATGCAGACTCTGTGATGGTTTTGTACAGATAGAATTGGGGGCTTTTGTGTAATTAAGGTTATTATTTCATTTGAAGAAGAAGAAAAGAGAGATGGGATAATTCCCATGATTGGGTGTACTGTGATTTCTCAGACTGAAATGTGTGTGCATGTGCATGCTGTATGAAAAAAATACAGACACTCTGAAACATTGGGACAGAGAATCCTGTGTGTGCTGGACAGAGATCCCATATAATGTGGAGGGTGTTGTGTGTTCCTATTCAGACACATTGTGTTTATTGCATGTGTCCATTGCAGTTGGACACGCTCAAGACACCCAATACGACCTGGGTGTTCATCCTCCTGAGGATTTTGAAGAGTCTTGCCCTTCCTACGTAGTGAGGACAAAGCAGAGATGTCCAGGAAAATGCAAGCAGAAGAGAAGACCAAGGTTTGCAGATACAGAAATTCCTCTGGTGTGCCGTATGAACCACAGCCAATAATTGTGCTGAGGACATACTTGATTTCTACATCCATCTGGCATGATGTAGAAACCCCAGTTAGAAAATTAAAAAAGGTGTTTCAGAGCTCCTCCTAAGTGTGTCATGATTCAGAGTAATGCCATTAGATAGTAATGCCTGCAGTCTAATGTAAAGTGAAAGACAGTGAAGCTATGTAGAGACAAAGGCTGGATGTAGACTTACCAATAAGGAACAATGCAGAGAGATAAACACAAAATAGAAGGCTAAATTACTGTAGTAACAGATTTAATCTTGATTTCTTGTTCCCTGAAGAAGGAATACCTGAAAGAAAAAGACAGCAGGGGAGGAAAAGAAACTCAGAATTTATTTGATTCTACATTTCCCTATGACAATAGAAAAAAAATTAGAAAAATGAAGTTGGCCAGAATGAAGATCCACTTAACATTTACTTAAACACTGAAAAAAAAGTTAAATAGTAAGGAGAGGAAATAAAATCTATAGTAGTTAGGATACTAAAATGGTAGTCAGTTGTCTGGCTACAGTTCCTGCTTCTGCTGATGCTGTCCTGCTACATTATGATGTATTATTTTGTGCTTGTGTTTCCCTTTCCTTTGTCTTGTTTTTTTGCATAGAGCCTGCAAACCCTTCTAGTTCCTATGATCTTCACATGGTTTAGGAGTTTTCATAGCAGGAACCTGAGCTCATTATGGGCTTTCTGCTTTCGCTTCTTTCTTTGTGCTGCCTCAGTGCCTGGTAGCGCTATTAATCCCATTAATTGGTACCACACAATCAAGAAAAAATTGATTTCTCCCTCCTTCTCTGCTGCTCAGTGTGGCAATTCAGAGCACTGACAAGTCTCAAGGCTGCAGCGCAGTCCATGTGAGCACGCTGTGTTCCCACGGGAGCCCTGCTGCAGTTGGTGAGACCCTGATTTACAAGATGAAGGTCTTCACTCATATAACCAGGCAGATTTACTATAATGTTAAGTAAAGAGCAATCAAATCATCAGGAAACTTTAATTGGGCAATCGCTGTCAGCATCAGGAAGTTATTTTGCAGTATTGGAAACAAACAAAACCTACACCAGTGATTCACAGACATTGTTTTCTAAATAAAAAAGCGTGAGAAAATCAGATTAATAATGCTTTGGCTGTTATTAAAAATGGCTTTATAGCTCCAAAACCCTATCATCATCTAAAATCACCTGGATTTCAGCTTCTAGAAATAAAGTGATTTTCAGTTGCCTAAGCCATTGCAGTCATGATGGTAGAAGTGTCTGATGAGAAACGATGGGCCTAACTCCAGTTCTAGGTATAATTCAATTATCTGTCTTTAAGAATTACTGTTGTTATCCATCGAAAATCTCCAATTGTTAGTACAGCAGTACCTCTTTAAATATCCACCTAGGGCTCTAGCTTTCTTGTAAAATATAGACCTTTAGTCCTTTGTTTGAAAACCTGAGCCAGAGGACAGCTCCTGGATGTTGCAGGTCATGGTCCCTGGTAGGCTAGTGGTGACTAAATCCATAGTGACAGTTTATATGGAGGAGATAGTCAAAGTGCAAATGACGCTTTCAAGAAACATACCAGTTCTGTGTATGTGTTAAAGTTATCTTGTTCGGGCTAGAAAGTGACTTTAGTAAGTTGATTCATTTGATAAAATTGTTAGTACTCATATTTTTTTAAGTCTTTAAAATATTTTTTTCTGCTACTTTTTGTTTCAAGAATAATATATTCATTATCTTATATTTTTGCTGCACAGAGACTGATAATAATTTTTTTCTTATTTCATTATTATGCTTTGCATTATATAATAATGACTTTAATATTGCCATCGTATGTGTAGCTTAGCTAATCTATAACTTACAGAGTGGAAAGTGTATCTAGCTTATGTAAGCTAGTATTTATTTAGCTGTCCCCATTATCTCAGACCTACTTTTTCTCTGGGCATGATAGAGGTGTCAGCCTTAAGCCTGTGCAACCAATGCATTTATCCTGAGAGGTCAAGTAATGGCATCCGACATCCTCTCATTTCAGAGCCTTTTTTTTGCAGCTTGGTCCTGACACAGTTCTCCATTTTCAGCTGCTATTTAGAGCTACTGTGAGTTCTTTCACATTACTTCCTTAGGTGAGGGTTTTTTAAGGGCTTGGTCATGCAAGTTAGTTCTAATGAAACAAATAATGGCATTAGACTTCTTTTCTGTTAAACATGTGTCTGGATGTAATCCGTGATATATCTACTGTATGTGGTCAACAAAGTTTGGTATTTTTCCTCATGCAGTTCAACTGTATGTTCACTTCTGCTCATCAGTTGTCTTTTGCTGAAGAATTCTTTTCTGGGCATGATTTTAGAACATCCTTCTTCTAAGGAGGAAATGTCTTGTCTGAAGGAAGTTTTCCAGAGACTCTTTCTGTCCAGAAGTTGGATGGGGATACTTTCTTCCTCAAGGTGCTTCACAATAGGCGATACAATTGTGGAAAGCAGGGAAGTGAATGTGAGGCTTTTGTCTCTTCTAATGGTGGTCAGGTGTCTCTCTTTGATTTGTGGCGTCTCAAGGCACTTGTGCGCTGGTTAAGGTGCTTTTTTTATTTTTCTTTTGGGGTGTTTTTTGTGTTTAGTTTAGTTTTGTTTCGTGACTCTAATAGCCAAACCTGGGTGAAAAAAAGAGTATCCAAGTAAAAGTTCCACACAAGATGTTGTAGTTGAGTCTAGGCTCAGGGAATTGATTTTTGGTTGTGGAAATCAGTTAATGCAGGGCTGTCCTGACACACATTTAGATTGAATTTTTGACATTACATGCTGCAGGATTAAAATAAAATACAGTGTTTCTTAAATGAACAAAGCTAAATATTATTTAGGTATCTGTGCTGTTCTGAATATGACTACTGAATTATGCCTGACATTTTATGTCTTTCCATAGCTTCTGGGGAATATGATTGTGTCTTTTTTCAGGGTACATTTCAAGATGTTCAAACAGAGTGTAAAATATTTTCCTTCCTATATATAGTTAAATCAATTGTCTGCTGCAAATCTCTATTATCTTCATATTCTATTATCATCTTCTGGCTGTAGGGAGGAAAAGGTATTGTGACAGAAATTGTCCGGACATACTGCAAAGAGACCTGCCTGATGAGTTTTGAGTCTTATTCCAAGGCAGCACACAGCCAGTAAATGAGGTGAACAAGTAAATCTGTGGAGAGGATCTGGGACCATGCATTTTCAGCAGGGTAATCTTGGTGCCTGCAATTGCAAGCATAGGTTTTCTGTCATAGAAGCAGCCATCTGGGCAGTGTAGTGTTCATCTTCCATAGGTGGTGTTATCTCCTGGGCTCAGACCTCAGCCTTGCCAGGTGTGTGTGTGTTTGGAAACCCCGACTCTGAAGGGCCTGATTTCTGGGAGAATCCCAGCCAGCAGCCTGGGAGTGCTTCCCCAAATTGCAGGCATTTTTAGATGAAGACAGGCAGTGACCTCAGGGCTGAGGCAGAGCAATGAACCTAGAAGTGCCAATGGGAAGCAGTTTGGGACCCCTGGAAAGTGGCTGGAGACATGTAGAACATAGGTACCTCTGCACTCAGTGTTAACATTTCCTTTCCTGTGTAATTTTGCTGTGTCTCTTCTACCTGATTCTTCACAGTTCATATTGTGTTCTAAACCTGTATGCTTCAACCCCGCTGCACTGTTTAGGTCAAAATGGATCACCTGCATGTCTTTTTCCTTATGTGTTTCTAGTCTTCAATTTTTAAAACTATTTTTTAGTATTACTATGATTGGATCATCGTTCTCAGAAGTTTCTTTGCCTTAAGTAGCAGAAATATCTATTTTAATTTGACGTGAAATAAAGAGATAATCCATGAAGGCAGAGAATGTTAAAAATCTGTCAGAACTTTGCAAAAAAATGTTAAGATAAAAAAAAAAATCATTGAAGCATTTTCTTTGTCATCTTGGTTGCTGATGAGGAAAATCATATTGGTAATTTTGGCTTAACTGATGGATGATAAAAATCCATATGGAAGCTATCAGAGATGGATTTCACTTCCAATTTAACTGGAATTATTTAGCTATCTTCCTGGTTGGAGCTGAAGATAGATTCTGGTACAGTTATATCTATTTAATAGATGATAGCACACAAAATGGACAAAGATCTCTAGAGTATAAAACCAAATCAGTCAATATTTCTTTTTCATTATTTAACATGGGTATTTAGATATTAACTAGAATATTGGTAATTCATGCATTTATAATCGATTTTTGTTATATCTGTGGACTGATGGCTTCTGCATGGCAAAAGATTCTTGTATTCTTTCATTTAAAGAGATCAGTTCTTTCATTCCAATTTCATTGTGGGTTTTGCTTTTTTTTTTCAAATAGCAAAGTTCAAGTATGTTAGTTAAGCAAAAGATTAATCTATATTTAAGTGGACACAGGTTGAAATAACTTAATGCAAAAGTGTTACTTGTAACAGCAAAAAGATTTTCCAGTTGCAGTTAGAGAAGCACTGAGTATAAGCAGTGTTGAACCAAACTGAACGTGACTTAGTGTTCTCAAAAGCATTTGAGAGCTTGCAGAGAGTCTGCAATGCTGGCTATCCTGACAAGATACTGCACATCTTGTGTTACCTATGACAGGCCAATCACTGTGACCTTTTGTGTGGGGGGGAAATAGGATACAAGTAGTTTTAAGTCAATTAAGCAACTACTTACATGTGAAATAACCTCTTTGTCTTCTTAAAATGCTATATAAACAGCACTTGTTAGTATTATTTAAGGAGTTCCAGGCACAACTGCAGTATATAAATTCTACAAATATAAAAAACCTCTTTGTATTTTGCTGTGGTGAAAAGTAATTTCCAGATTTTTCCATGGCAATAAATTCCGACCTTTCCAGTTGAGAAACCTCTGTTGTATTGTTGCATATTAAACATTTAGTTCTATTTAAAAAGCTGATTACAACATTGGTATGAAGTCTTTTGAGACCAAGTCAATCTCTCACAGGTAAATAACAGGAAATTAAGATGTGTATCTGAATAGATATTAATCTATTCAAAGTGTATGAATAAAACTTGTAATTATACTGCATATTGCTCATAGTTGTTTAGTTGCTATACTAAAGGATCATTTCCAAATGACAGGATTTAAGTAATTTCTAACAATCAGGGAGCATGCGTTAACTTCTTTGACGTTTGTTTAGTAAACACTACTGGAGCAAACTTAGGGTTAATTTATGTAGGCAGCTAAAGTCAAGGTAATTAAATCTGTGTTAGAACTTCTCCAGGCTGGACTCTGGTAACTCACATTCTCCATTTTGTGTCACTGCAATTACTGGTTATTTTTTGAAGTTCCATGTGAATAGTTTAAAAATTCTTGGTCAAAATTAGAGAAATATTAAATTTTTATGATAATTTTTAGGTATAGAAGTTAGAATATTTAATAACTTTGGCTATACACACTGGGCAGTAGAATGTTTTAAAACATCATCTCACATTTATCTTTCTATGTGATTTGAGTAAATCTAATGGTGTAGTAATGCAAAGTTACTAGGGGAGTGTTTGGGAGGAGAAGGAAAAGCGCCTGGGAAGTGCAGTGGTTGCTGCATACATTTTTAAAATGTGTACTATGAAAGTTGTTCATGGGATGCAATTGAAAGGATTTCCATCAGTCTTCAAAACATTAATTTACCTTTTTTTTTTTCTTTTTGGCAGCCTTCCAGAAAGAAGGAAGGAATTGTTTATAATTCTACAGTCATAGAGCAGTGATCTAATTCATCAAGGCATTTTAAGCATGCTCATGGCTTTGTAATTATTTACTTCTCAGACATAAAGAATGTCTAAGCCTAAGGGCTTTGCTGAGTCAACTCCTTAATATACCAATTGTTTTTTTCATATATGGCCTTTTCCTGATCACCCCTCAAACTCTTAATAACCCTTTCTATAGTGGTACTGTACTGGATCTGACAGGGACTGGATTTTCTTCACAGCAAGCCTGTATGTTGGTGTATTTCAGATTTGGGACTGAAAAGTGTTGGTACACCAGTCTTTTAGCTGGTGCTTAGCAGTGATTGCACAGGCTCAAGGCTTTCTCTGTTCTTCTCTCTGCCCACCAGCAAGCGGGCCCGGGGTGGGGACAGGCTGGGAGGGGACACAACTGGAACAGCTGACCCAAAGTGGGCAAAGAGATATTCCTTGTCATAGAATGGCATGCTCAGCAATTAAACCTGGGGAGTAAATTTTCTGATATAACTTGCTTCCGGACTGGCAAGGCAGCGGGAGGTAGTGAGTGATTGCCTTGGTATTACTTGTTCTTTGGTTTTGTTGTTTTGTTTTGGTTTTTTTTCTCTTTCCTGTGGTTACTAAGTTGTCTTTATCTTGACCCATGAACTTCTCTTGGCTTTACTCTTTTTTTTTTTTTTTTCCCCATCCCACTGAGGGTGGGAATGAGTAAGTGGCTGGTGTGTGCTTAGCTGCTGGTTGAGGTCAGCCTACCAGAGGTAGCCACAAAAATACCTGCTACTATAGTTTCTAGCATTACCCTTCCTCAAAAAAAAAATCGTATCAGACAGATTGAAGCTAAGTCAGTGAAGCTTAAACTGGAAATATGATGAGGTTTTTTTTAACATTGCAGTCCTGAGTAATTGCACATGATGGAACAAGTGATTTCAACTTAGACCTTGAAATTGAAATAAGATTACTTCAGCTGATCAGAGAAAAATCAGCTCCAGCCTATGAGTTAGCTTTTAGGTGAGGCAGTGATGTGCAGTGTTGTTTTATGGCTGTAATTTAAGTCCAGGTTGTAATAGTCTTTCCTAGTCTTTATCTATGAGTGTTTCTTTTGATGTAAATCCTACAGACCTTTCAGAAAACCAGCAGTTTTCATTTTCTTTGGCTGGACTGTGAAGTGCATGCCTTAAGGGCAGAATTTCAGTGGTTGATAGAGTGGATGGAAACTGAGGAAGGATTCTGAATTATGCTTCAGGGAAACCTTACAATGTTTCTGCAATAACATGAACTACCTTCATTTGATAAATCCTTGCTGAGTTCAGATAATGATATGGTAGGCATAATTCCACAAGTGTGAGATTGTAATGCAGAGATACAGGATAGCAGAAGAAGTACAAGCTATCGTAGGAAATCTTTGTGATTTGAAAACTAAACTGTGGGAGAAAGTGTGATAACTGTTGCCATGATTGGCATCTCTGAGATCATGTCTTAAACCTTTTCTTCTTCTACTGAGAATTATTTAATGTTTTAGAGTAACCTAGTAGCGGTGACTTCTCTCTTGACAGCATTCTTGGAATGCTTGATTGGGAGAAAGGAAATACTTCAATCTTTTCACAGATTGAAGGTGTTTGAAGCTATTTTGTGAACTCAGCGGTGGTAAAATAGATTTGGGACAATGACATCTGTAATACTAAGATTAAGAGAGGAAAAAGCCTCAAAGGATAAATAAGCAAAAAGATGGCAGCACGAGGTTCAGATAGATATTGCATGTTATAATGTGTGTGGTGGAGTTTGATAAAGTGTCATGAATTTACTCAGTGAAACTTTGAAATTGTCCACCAGACCCCATCCGTTCCTAGGTGAGATCAATGATGCATATTTTATCAAGTATAACATGCATGAGTTGGAATTAATTCAGATAGAACTAGTTCATCCAAGTTAGGAAACTGATATGATCTGCAAAGGATTTGTAGTGGAACGAGTCTGCTGTTTCCATTCTGCTCTCCAGAGTCCCCCTAAAAAAATGATTAGTAACAGCCCCCAAATTGGTCTTTTCTTATTGAATTGGTACAGATACTTAGTAGATGAACACTTAAGAAAGACAGCTATTCAATGATGTTCGTTTTCAGACTTCCTCCTGGTATTCTCGTTCTATGACATGTTACCTGTGCTACTAGTCCCATACCTTAGATTTCCCGAGCAAAGCTGCCTTTTGGGGAATTTTGTTTACACCAAAGCATCAGAGCCACCATATCAGCTTTGTACTTTCATTTTACTTCTATGTCCAAAGTAATTTCTCTGTGGGTTGTGTTCCCATGCTGTGTACTACAGTCTTGTGATATTAAATTTAACTGTGCAGCTGTCTAAAATGGCATCAGTGAGGTTTTGAAAAAAGAAGATGTTGTTGAAAATTTTTTAGTCAGTTCCAGGTAAAAGTCTGAATATTTTCATGAGCCAGCTGAATAGGACTACTATTTGTTCTCAACTGGTATTCTACCATGGTTAGTTTGAAGCAAATAGTATGGTACAGGCATGTGAATTTTGTTTATATGGAAATTTGTGTAGGATTGAATAATTTATTTTACAGGGAGATATGATGATCCTTCCATGAATGTCAAATATGTTGAAGTCCATTTCATTCATAGTTTATAATGTGATTTTACTACTTTTAATTAAAAATTGCTCAAGAATAAAGCCTGACTATTTTCCAAAAGAAGGATGCTGGTATTTTTCATTTATTTCCATAGAAAATAATCTTTTTTGGTAGAAGCAGTCATTTAAGCAGTGATTTCTGCTCTCATTTAAAAATTGTGGACTCTTAATTTAGGCAGTAAGAATAATGTTAAAATATACTGTTAAAATATAATGTTAAAATTATTTTTTTTTGTTTCCTTGCTTTGTTACTGCAGTAATCAGAATGGAATTCTAACAAAAAAGTGTTGGTCATTAAAAAAATTCTTAAACCTACCGTCCTTCCACAAGTTTTCCCTCAATTTTATATCTTCTTTGTTCACTTACAGCATGTATGAAGAGGTTAGCAAATCTAAATTTAGATGTCTAAGTGTCCACGCTTCACTGTAGTCAATGCATATATCTCCAATAAGTCCGTGGAGCCAGGAGAGAAATTCTTCTTATCCTCAGAGGACATGCCCTGGCTGGCCAGCTGGGAGACATCTAGCCCCTCATGACTTTTTTATTGACAAAGTCACTACTGACATCACTGTGAAGATTTGATGTATTTAATTGTATTTAAAATTCTAATTTAATCCATGAAAAAAGAGGATAACACAGCCAGAACCTGTGCACGCTGTGCTATAGTCTATAAAAGTCTGTACAGTTAAAACGTGATTGTTGTGTAGTTACTGTTACCAATTACAGGGCAAGGTAGAATGTCTCTTAATTAACTTAATAACCTGATAGGTACATTTAGACAGGCCTAATTAGGACTTTCTTGTAATTGGGCCTATGATTAATAGACTGTGAAGACTGTTTCATTTGTATTAAATGCATGGACAGTTACAAGGAAATTAAAATTTGAGCCTTCGTTGACTAACTAATAGAGAACTTCAGGATAGCACAACAGTGAAAGATATAAACAACTCTTTATAAATTATTATTTATAAATTCTGTGTATTCTTTACAAATAATTCATATATTAAACCACTACTTTAGACCTGGTGTTTTTTTCAAGATCTTTTGCAGCCTCATTACACGTGCATGAATCTGTCTTGGAAATATCCACAAATGAACTTTTACAAGTTTGTTTTTTTTAAACAGTTTAAGTAACACAGTTCAATAAACTAGTGAATGTGGGCGCATATACATGCTCCTACATAAAGGTACCTTTACAAGGTATGAAGTAAGAAGAACTGATTTGCACAGTGCAAGGTAGGATCCTTGAAGCAGTTAACTGAAAGTGCTTTTTTCACCTTGCTGTTCTTTCTCATTCTGCCTGCAGACAAGGCAGAGCCTAATTTGGGGCAATATAATTGGAAAGCAGCAGAAACTGATGTATTAATCTGAGTGCTCTAGTCTGTAGTAACCATGGAAGTTTCCTTTGACCACTTTTCTGTGCTCCAGTGTGTCTTGAGGGTGCACAGAGAATTCATAATCACTGATTTCTGAAAGGCTTCTTCACTTGTTACACAGCTGGGAGGAAGAGACTGTGTGGAGTCCACTGATAGAAGAGACAGGGGGACGTAGAGTGAAAGAAAGACATAGCAGTGGAAAGAAGATAGGAGGAGAGAGATTATGGGTAGTGAGCAGTTCATTTGGCAGCATGGAGATCCAGTCTGCCATGGCTTTTTATTTGTTGTTATAAGGCACGTTGTGTACAGAAGAACAGACTTTCCTTATTTGAATTCTAGAAAACTTAGACATTTGAGCTAGAAATGTGAAAATATAATTAATATTTTTAAGAGACTTGTCTTTAAGTGTCTTGCATTTCTGTTTTTATGAAGAGTTGAAACTTACCTGATGATTTGTTCATGAAAAAATGAATCTCAGTTTCAATGGTCTTGTGCCATTTTTGTTCTACTGTTGATGCAGAGGCGTCTTCAGTGAGACTAGTTGGTCTTTTCCCTTTTCTTTTTCTTGTGAAACCTTGCCTACTTAGCACATTGTGAGTCAGATCAGACTGCTGCTAACCAAAAATGAAATTTTATTTTTGTACCTTGTATGCTTCAGTTTTTCTTATTTAATACATCCACTTTTGTCATCTTTTTTTAAAGACATTTTAAACGTGTGAAAGTATATTTAGAGTGCCATGTAGTATGTTATTCCTCCTGTCTATTAAAATGTCACCTGAGCAACAGATGAGATCATCACATAAGCTTTCGATCATTTAATCAGAAGTTTAAGTTAATTTTGCTAGAGAATGGTGCTAGAATGAGAATACCCTTTAGTTGACATTCCTAATCTGTAATATCTTTTCACGTCCAAAGAAGTATGTGTTAATACTTAAAAAATTAGGTGAGCACTCGCTGTGTACAGTTAATGTTGGTGTGAAGCTTTGTGCTTTTTTTTTTTGTTTGGTGGCTTGGGTTTGGCTTTATTTTTGTTTTTCTTGCCCCACCAATAGTTCTACCTCATGGCATAGCCAAGCAACTGAATGCAGGCAACTAGCATATTTCCATGTAATTGCCCATTTGCTGGGGATGACAAAAGTCTCAAAGGAAATGTGAGCTTGAAGAGAACAGGTTGAGGGCTGAGCAGATGGAGTTGTGTCCCTTGATGAACTGGGTGGCAGAAACTGATAGAAGGGCAAAGGCAGTGAGGGTCATGGAGCTGTGATCCTATTTCTGGGATGTCTGACAGTGTGTGAGGCAGAAAGATATCGAAGAGAGATAACACCTTCAGCATGTGAATGTTAATTTACACAGAGTATATGTCTGAAGCTATTGTTATTGGAGTGGAGGTGTTCTTTGCACCTTGTCCAGAGTTCAGGAATTCCATGGAAAGTGGTAAATTGGAGACCGCTTCCAAACCTTGCTTGAAGAAGCTTGAGAAGCAGATTCCCAAGAGTTTCTTTTCTCCTCTTTTGCAGCGGAATACTTGTAGTAAAGAGCTTTGTCTTCCTAAATGGCAGATTTTGTAACCTGAGTTGCCTCGGTGTTTATTTTAAGTTGCATTTACTGTTAATGACATTTCTGAGAGTGCTTGAGGCAAATTAATTTGAGGCTTATTACACAAATAAGTAGGATTTTTTCTGAACTTCAGAGTCTTCAGTTTATGAGGATTTCAGCAATGTTATATATATATATTTTTTTTTTTTAATTATTATTTTTTTTTTAACTTTAAGTGTACAGGATTGGTACAACACATTGATTATTCCAGATAAAAGTAGCCTCTATCCACAGTTCTTTAAAATTTTCTAACTGCTGTCTCAGAATAGCACTGATTATTCTCTGAGACATCACAGATCTCTGCATCACTCAGGTCTTATTATCCATATAACAGTATGTACAAAAAGAGGTCTCTTTTAATAGGATCTATTTTCACATCACCTTGGTCTTTAGGTTTTTTGCTACATCTCAGAAGAGGTTAGGAATCCTGTAATCAGTTTTATTTTATTAAATATGTTTCTGTTACTAAAAGACCATTTCTTCCTGCTACAAGCATGTCAGTTATGGCAACAATCAAGTAGCATTTGTCTTACATTGATATGAAGGCATTCTAAAATTTCTCATTTTTCTGTGTTACCATTTTCATACTATGTTAATATTGCAGTGTATTACTAATCTAAGACAAAAATAATTTTCAAACCATGATTCTGAGAAATTATTTAAATTACAAGTCAGCCTGTAATAGGTTAGCACTTTTCCTTTGGTAATAGAATCCTCTTCAGTGGAATTACTGCAGCTATTGTGGTCCATTACAAGCACTAGATTACATCTTTCCATTGTCACTAATCCTGCATTTTGGCAGTGAAAAGAATAAAGGTTTGCTGTTAGTGTTGCCAAGCAACTAAAATATGAATTACTCAAATTTCTAAAATTTTTTGTATGATGTATGTCAGAGGGTTTCTCCTACCATGGTAAGAGGCAGTGTAGATGAAGTTACACTCCATAGCTTCAACAATTCTAAGATTAGTAAGTAGCTTAATTTCTCCCTATGGAGTGACAGTTCAAAACCAAAGAACCAAAAAACCCAGGGTTTTTCATTTCACTGGGGATAAGTATCAAAAATGACATCACAGAAAATTGTGTCTTCACAAGACATGAGATTGGGTATTTCTCCTTTTTGTGGACGAAGAGAACCTGCTGTGCCTTAGTAATCCTGTGTGCAGTTATTCATGTTTGCTTCTATTTGGTATACTTCCTCTGAAGTATCTTTTCCCAACACACTTAACTGATGGTAATGCTAAGTAACTACTGACATTTGAAAAAATAAAATTTAAATGAAAGTGTGTGGAAAAGATGAAGTGGAGATAGACTTAAGTGTGTGTAAGTTGTTTTAAGGTTTATGCTTGGGGATAGGTGAAGAGAGAATATATGCTCGGAATAATTTAGCTGTTTTGGGTTTTGTTTGTTTGGTTTTTTGTTTGTTTGTATTTTTGTTCTCATTTTGTTGTATATTCCTGTAATTTTTTTACTTCCGTGGAGCTTTTTAATTTTGCAGCGGCAGCCACAGATCTCTTGTAGAACTACATGGGTTTCAGGGTCACGTCACCTCCCCTGAGTCATTCATTTCCTCTCAGACCACTTGTGCAGAAGAGAGCCACAGCTTCTTTCTGGATTCCTAATGTGTTTTATGGCTACGAAGCCAGAAAGAAGGCCAGAAGCAATAGTGGAGAATGTTTCTATTTCTGCAGCCCTGCACAGCCAAGGTGCAGAACAGCAGTTGGATAGTACCAATGCATGGCATAGAAGATGCTTTCCTGTTGACATTGGCTTTGTATCCATGTCTGCAACAGTGCAATAAAATATTGGTTTATTTCTGTACTATAGTGTTTTTGAGGACTTGCTTTAAAAACCTTGGAGTTCCCAGATATGAATGCATACTTGAATGAGACAGTTGTTCTATGTCTGGATGAGATTAAAAATTCACAAACTTTCCTGACACTCCAGTTTCCAACAAGAAGAAACTTGGACATATTGGTCAGAGAAGAGCTACTTGCAGCTCTAAAGAGGTGCTAGTTCTGAGTGGTTAAATGGAGAATATTACTGTTTGGTGTAAATTTGAACAGGTAGCAAGGATTGGCTTTTTTAACCTATGTTCCAGTGGATAAGAGACTGTTACAGGCTGAGATCACTTCAGATATGAACATTTCGTAGGACAAAGCTAGCGGTAGTTTGAGGAGGTGGATGTTCCAGCTGTTTTCTTCAAATTTGAAAACAAACCTTTGCTTTATAAATGCTCATTTTCTTTTGGTAAATGCAGGATTAGTTAAGGTGCAATATCTCACTGATTTTTTGTTTTGGTTTAATTTTCTGAAGGAGTTGATGACCAAGCTGATAACGGAGACACCTGACCAGCCAATCCCATTTCTAATTGATCATCTTCAGTCCAAGCAGGGAAACCGTGGTCAGCTTCAGAGAACGTTGTCTGGCTCTGCTGCCCTCTGGGCTGAGAGTGAAACATCAGGTATGTTCTGTGTGCTGGAAAGGGCTGGTCTCCAGTATAATGGTCCCAAACTTAATGTCCATGATTTCCTGGATGCACATGTGCAGCAGTTACTGAACAGGAACTGCCCTATGGTTTTGAGCATGCAGAATAAATCTTGTTTGTCTAGCAGATACTGAATTTAATATACAATGCTGTCTGTCAGCTCAGCCTATGTGTATATCATATGAGTATAGATCAGAGTTACAGAATGAAAACAGTCCCAGTCTCAGTGAGAGAGGTTCCGTTGCTGTCCTCTTTCTTTGTCTGCCTTTTCCTTCCCATGGTCTATTTGTGCCTGAAATTAACCTCTATTGAGGTATTTTCTTTAATAATATATATTTTTATATACCTGTCATCCCAACCCTTAATGAGGAGATGCTGTGCTACTTTATAAATTCCAGTGTGAATAATTTATGTTTGTAAATCTTCAGAAGCATTAAAATAGTATTCTGAAATGGTATCTGCTCTGATTGTAAAGTAGAAGTCTTGATTGTCATATTCTGGTACAAGCTACTATTACAATATTAGTTTTGTGTTTAAAAGTTGGCTAATGATCTGTTTCAGACTACATAGCTTAAATAGTTGCTGATAGCCAAAGAGGTAATTTACTGACGAATCAGCCATTTATATCCAATACACTGTTTTAACATAGGCAGTAAAACATGTACATAACATGGACATTAAAGACTTTCTCATAACAAAAAATAGACTTTTTGAATGAAAAACATATTAATTTCTAAGTTTTGATATTTAAAAAGTGGAATAAATATAATAAATACAAAAAAATCAGGAATAAGAGAAAGAAAGAGCTGTCTTTAATTTGGATTCATATACCTCGGAGTTTTTTGAATAATTATTTTTTAAGTCTGAAAAATGACCCTACAAATGTTATGATTAACTAATTTGATTCTTTTAACAGAAAATAAAGGAACAAGAAGAGATTTTAGAAATTATGATAAGCCTTGGCAGGTAAATGCAAAAAAGCCTAAAAAGTCAAAGAGCGACCTTGCTGTGTCCAACATTTCTCCACCATCACCGGAGTCCAAGTCATGTAAGAAAGCTTCACTACATTAATAATTTGTGGAAACTTTCCAGACTATAGTATATTTTTTGTTTGAATAAGGTTTAAAATGGAAAGCAAACTGTAGGCAGATGAAATGCCTCTATATATATATGTTAGAAGAGTTTGATTCTTGCCTTAATCTTACTTGAATTATGAACATTTTATAATGCCCTGTGTTGTCATCTGTAGATATAAAAGAATTCTGGATCAATTGATTAAAAAACAGACTAATATCTGGGTGTCATGCATTATTTTGTGTTTGGATACTGATTATAGTTTGATGTTTTAGTTGGCATTGCCATTTTGCACATGTAAAATCTGTTCTGTTGGTATTGGCCTAATAGATTTTTTCTGTGTGTCAGGCAATTCAAAACTATGAATTATGAACAGATACTGTTCAAGGTATGGGAGTAGTGTCAGCAGAACAGGTGTACTGTTCTGAGATTTGCTGAAGGAATCTAAATGTACACTGAAAGAAAAGGAGAAATAGAGTGGCTGAAGAGAATATTATCAACTACCTGTAAAAAATTAGTGAAAATGAAGACAAGCCTTAATGAAATATGCTTCCTGTGTACTGGCTATTGAAGAAATCTAATTTTTAAACTTGATTCTTAATGTTGGGATTTTTACACAAATAAATATATCTAAAATATGCATACATATATAAATATATTTAGACATCCAGGGAATCGTTTGTACAAGATTTTTCTCCAAAATAAATTGAAAAATGATATTTTCTGCTGTTGACTCTTGTAGCTTTTTGATATTTTTATAGTAGCCAAATCTTTATAACTTTGAGTGTGACTAGGTGTACCAGATGGGAACAGAGATAGTATGCTGCATTAGAAAATTTGTTGTCTTTTCTCTAAAAGCAAGATGGGAAAGTCTAAACTTGAAAGGAGTCAAAGGAAAATTGTCCAGTGACCTCACTAAGTCAAAACATTACACAGCAATGGGTAAAGTAAATAATTATAAATTTATGTAATAGAAACACTGTGCTTTTGAGTGATTAAGAGTCTTGTATGGTTGAAACATTCTTTACTGAGAATAAGTAACTGCAAGAAGTAAAAATAGCTGTTACAAGTAGCTGTGTCCCATTGTACAGGATTTTCTCAGGATTATTTTTTTCTAGAAATGTAGCATTTGTCTCTGTTTCTTCTTCATGAAGCACATTCCCTGCTTCAAAAACACTCAAATTTGATCATCAGTTCCACTGTACCTACCTCTCAATGGGCACATGAATTTTTAAGTCTGTTCAAAAGAAGCATGTGGATTTTAATTTATTTTCAAGAATAAATAGAGACATTCAAATAAATGCTCATACTCACTCAATCTATGTCTAATCTAACAGATTTGCTGGATAACAGCAATTTATGGAGATCCACTGTTAGCAACAGTGGCCAAAAGGTATTGCAAGCTCTTCCTGTCATCATACTGTGTTCCTTCCTTCTGCCCTGTGCTTGCTTTTCAGACTCTGTGATATGCAACAAATAACTTTAATGACATCTCTTAAAGATTTTGAGTTCTCTATCTTTTTCCCAGATAGGGAGGTGACGTCATGTCACTCCCCTCACATGTGTGCCTACCACAAGTTTTGTGCTTTTTGGTCCTTAGGTTGTCCCATTAGGGGGGCAAAGAGGAGGCTGGGCATTCCAAACTATCAGGTCTCATGTCAAGCAAGGAAATATTTTATACATCCATAAGACAACTGCGGTCAAGGATCTGTCCTTGTGGACTGAAGGACACTTAATAATACTCTTCAGTCAGTAAGACTTACTCTCAAGCTAGCCAAGCCTAGAAACAGCGTGTAGGAGTGCAACTCTGTCTACAAAGGAGGTAGAATTAGGGTGTGCTTAGTGCAACTGGACATTGATAAATACAGGGCACTTTGTGGGATTGATTTTAAGCGTGCTGAAAGAGACTAATATCATTGCAAGGCCATTCTGTCATCATTGAAAGGTCATAATGATAGTTGGATGTTCCTGATGATTAGAAAAATGCAAATATCTCATTGATTTTGAGGAAGGGCAATCTGATCAGCCTAGCTTCACCCTCTGCAAGGATTATTGAGCAAACTTTCTTGAAAGGTGTTCTTAGTCACAAGGATGAAAATGTGATTTGAAACATCAAGCATGGATTTATAAGACAATATGTGTCTGATCAGATCAACACAGTTGCCCTCCTAGATGAAATAATTGGCTCTGTAACCAAAGAAACAGGGATGAATGTTTCATACCATGACTTTAGCAAAGCCTTTGTCAACTTCCTGTAGTATCCTTATAACTCAGTTGATAAGATATGGACTCAATAAGTGGACAAGATGATGTATGGAAAGTTGACTCAACTGGTAGATTCAAGAGATTGTGACTAGCAGTGCAAAGTCCAATTGGAAAGTCTATTTTAATGGCATGCTCAAGGGACTGGTTCTGAGATTGATGCCATTTAAAAGAATTTCCTGATGGTGAGATAGAATTTCTCTTAGGTTCGTAGGTGAGACCGAATTGTGGGAAGTGGTTGGTATTCTGGGTAGTAGGACTGCTATTCGGAGGGATAGGACTGAGGAATGGGCTGAGAGGAACCTCTTGAAGTTCAACACAGGCAAATTCCAAATCCTACATCTTGCATGGAATAACCCTGAGCAATAGTGTAAACTGGGATATGTGTGCCTGGAAAGTAGCTTTGCAAAGAAAACGTGGGATGCTGATTGACAAGGACTTGGAAAACGAATCAGCTGTGGCTGTGTGCTCATGCAGTGCTGATGGTGACCTGCATACCAGGCTGCAGTAGCAAGAGTAGAGCCAGCAGTGTTTGTTTTTGAGATGGCATCTGGAGTACATTGTGAGAAAAAGTGGTGTACTGGAGCAAGTCCTGTGGATGTCCACCAAGATAATGATGATGAGGTTTGAGCATGTGATGGACAAGAAAAAGCTGAAAGAAAATGGTTTGGTCATACTGAAGAAATGAAAGCTCAGGGGAGATTCATTGTTACCATCAACTAGTATGCTGGAGGATGGAGGAGAAGGCATAGTCAGATTTGTCTTCTCACGAGTGTTTAGTGAAAGGACATGAGGAAACAAAAATTATACTTCAAGGATAGTCAAACACTGGAACAGGTTGTCCAGAGAGGCTGTGGAATTGCCATCATGGGGTATATTTAAAACTAGTCTGAGCAACCTGCCTTCAGTGGACCATTCTAGGGCACCAGGTTGGGCTAGAAGACTTCGAGGTTCTTCCCAGCCTAATTATCCTCTGCTTCCATGCTTTGCTGTTTATGCACTTCCAATTCTTTTTCATAGCACTGATTTATTTAAACCTTAATTAATCCTATTGTTTTCATTACTTACACCTCCAGTTAGTTGTGTCTGCAGCTTTTTGGAAATACTTTATATATTTGAACTGCATTTTGTTTTAGCTGCTATCACAGAGGTTGGTTTCAGACATGTGTCTTTTTGCCATATCTTGCTTCTCTTATTTTCTGCCAAATAGATTAATATTTTTATATTAATCTATATATATAGAGTAATCTGTATATATATAGATTAATATTCTAAGTGTTCTTTTGACATGTCTTTCTTTCTGATTTACACCAAAATCTGTGGGTTTCATGTATCCCTTTAACTACACAGATCAGCAAGCGTGTTTAGAAGGATTTCTGTCCAAATGTGCACACCATATTCTATTTGTCTTCAGCTTCTACCTCTTGTACTTCTTTTTCCCAAAGTATCTACAAAGAAGAAGTAAGGACTCATCTGAGAAATACTAAGTTTTGGATGTGCTGAGACCTAAAGATTTACTCTCAGATTTGTGTTTAAAAGAAAAGAACAAATCTCCACACCCAAGAATCTAAAAAGCACTTCCCTAAACTGCCAAAACAAACCCAAAATTTAATGGAGTTCATCAGCTCTATCGTGTTGTGTTTCAGAGTTTTTTGTCTTGTCACCGTCTGGTTCAAATAATCCCAACCTTGTATTTTTATTCAGAACTGTCATTTTGTAGGAATCTTTGTGAACATGAGGATATTTGATTTATTTAATTAGGATTTTTTTTTCTTTCAGCATAGTGGTGTTGACTGAAGTGTGCATGTTATTCCTGCACAAATGTCTTTTCCTTATGCTTTCAACTTTTTTGCTGGAAAGATACCCCCACTCCCTCCTGCCTGTTATGATCTCAGGTGCACCTGAAACACACAAACAAGTGTTAATATCTAAGCCATCTGACCACTTCTTTGGTGTGTGCAAAACCAGAGTTAAGCAGAAGCTGCTGCTGCTGTCTGGCAAGGAAGAAGCTTGGAGCTAGGGGTGTTTGTGTGTATATAAATGAAATGTTCAAATGCTCACAATCTGTATCTGAAGAAAAACAAATTTGGAAGTTTCAAACTAGTTTGTAAACCAGACTTTTTGTTTCCGAGCTAACTACTTTTAGGCAAAGTATGTTGACCTCTTCACCACCTCCATATTAAATCAGTTCACAGATCATCCTTTCATGCTGCTTTAGTTCAGCATTCTCACCACATCCCATGTGCAAATACAATGTTGCGTGCTTCTAGTTGTACTCGGTCAGTCTGGGACTGTAGGCCATCATTCTTTTAGCCTTTTAATATCCAGATACTATGTAAACCAGTTTGGATTTATTATCAAGGAACTCCAATCTGAATGTTATTACATGATTTAAATGTGTGAGTAATTTTACACTCAAATATATTATACATATTTTTGTTGTTTGAGATGTAAGATGGTCATACAATGCATTAATGAAATGTTGAATTTAATGAGCAACTGGTCTGATTCTGTCTGCAGATCATGCATTGAAAAGACTTGTATGAGTAGATAAAACCAGTACTGATCTTGTACCATCATCCAGTAGAAAATAAAGGTGTGCTGATCTGTGGCAGAATTCCTAACACATTTGTAAATGAATCTAATGTGCATTTATGGCTAGGGCACACCACCAGAAAATCAGAAATACTGGCAAGTGTATCTGTCCAGTCTCCTAGGATGAGATGGTGAAATCTCAGCTCTATAAAGGGAAACTTTACGTCTTTCAATACAAATGCTACAATGTAGATGTAATGAATCTTCTGAATTGTAGGCAAATAGTTTCAAGAGGAAGTGTTATATAATATATATCTCCCAAATAACAGAGATGAGGTTGAGGTGGGTAATGTGATAAGAGATTTGAAATTACTGATATGATTTTGTGGAAGGAGTGAGCGTAATGAAGAAAGATGAAGGTCAGAGTATAATGAAAGGGTTTTGCTAAGTGTGTAGTGACACGTGCACGTAAACTATTAATGACAGACTTCATGCATACAGAGGAGGGTCATGTATTTGAAAAGATTCCTAAGAAGGGTCATAGGGTGTTTGTGCAGTTCTGAATGCTTCCAACAAAGCCATTCATTTGAAAATTACCAGTGCTTGTTGATCCTACAGCTGAGAAGATAAAAGTTTATATTTTGAAAAAATCTGTTAGAAAGAAGAAAATGAACTTGAAAGAACAAATACGCGCCATATGATGCTAGTAAATAGATGTTGTTTTAGTACCCATTCATTATTTGAAAGACTAGCTAAGTAGGTGGAACTGTGTCTTCTCTAGAAGTAATAAAAAATTTCAGTCAGTTCTAATTCTGTTTAACTTCCCCCTCTGTTTTGATTCTTCAGAATAAGACAAATCATTGTTGAAACAAATTGTATTGAAACATAGAAATAATTCGTGACAACATAACTATTTTGGTATCTTTTCACTGAAGTACAAAATGGTTCAGTAAAACATAGCTGATAGTACACAAGCATGCAAAGCAGATTTTCACCATGGTTTTGACTGATTTCCCACTATCCATCTGCAGTCCTAACTTCCTGTGTTTGTGAGACATTTCTCTGAAATTAGCAACCAGGTCAATGTCTTGAGCAAGTGTCCCTACTTTTCGAGAACAAAAATCTTGACACTTTCTTTTTTCCTGAGGTATCCATGAGTTGGTCCATGTACTTGGCAGTTGCTGATTCTGGAAGCTCCACATCTGTCAAGTAGAACTTACATTTGTTTCATCCAGCTTCTGTCCCATGATAAATTTTGCTTCAAAAGTGTATGGTGTCTCAAAAAATCCTTTTTTATTTTGAAAAATGTGTTTTGTTTCGAACTGGTATGGTATCAAATTCTAGCTTGTGAAAATTTTCTTCAACCTGGAAGCTCCAAGGTTTAGTCATCTTTTTAAATGGTTTTACTATATTAAATTGTTACCTGTTCGTATTCTGGTGATACTCTGGGATTTTTTTGGTGTGGTAAGTTCAGCATAAACACAGAAAGAAAAGTCTGTCGTATAGTGGTAGTGACTGATAGTGTAGAATATAGTGTTGGCACACAGAAGGGTGATGGTAGGATGACTGCAAAAGGCCTCAAAAAGAGTATCTGATCTCAATGTAAAACAAAGGTGGGTAAAAATAGAGAGATCTCTTTATAGAATTTCTTTGCTAGTTTATTAAAAATTTATATTTACAGTTAGTAATAGTGTTGAAAAAATACTGGGTGGAACATTTTGTTTTCTGTAAATAAGAAAAAAAAGGATGAGAAATGCTGAAGTTGTACTGTTTAATTTGTATATGCTACGGTCTGTGAATGGATTCTATTTTTGTTACACAAGAAGTTATGTAACTTAATTGACTTAGTGGTTCTTAAACCAGGGAATTATAAAATAGTGTTTGAAATTTATGAACAAAGTGTATCAACAAAATTTACAGGCTGCTCATTATATGAACAGAGACTACTCTAATACCTTAAAGCCTATATGTATTTTACTGGGCACCACTATAGCTCGTTATTTCCATTGTCCTGAGAAGGAAATACATTACCTGCCTTTTTTGAACACAGAGCAGAACAAGATTCTCTGACTCTCCAACTTGCTTCCTTCTTCCCTTCTCCTTATTGAGGGTTCTTGTGTCCCTTTCCTTCTCTTCTTATCTCTGTAGGTCTTTTTTAATGTCTCTTCTGTCTTCTGTCTTTGAAAATGTCTGTAATTGCAGTGTACTATATTAACTGCCCTAACAGCCAGGTTCCTGAGTGGGTGTTACAGATCAGGATATACTCTGGGTTGTCAGACTCTCTATAGATGTCTGTTTTGAAGATGAGTTGGTTTATGTCTACAGGAGGTAGAATCATGTTATTTGTGAAAGAAGAACTTCAACATAACTTTGTCCCATTTCTTTACCTGGAAAAATTGACTATTTTCTTAACTCTACAAGGGAAAGCTGAAGTTGGTCCAAAGGGAAGCAGATTGTGTATTCATACAGAGGGAAGTCAGCATTAAGGCAAATTTCAATACCAAGTTATTTAACACATTTTGTAGTAGCTACCAGACCTCATGTCTGAGCATAATTTTCCCATACCATCATAAAAGCACTGGGAGGTTCCAAATTATCATGAAACCACCTTTTTAGCACAATCTAGAGGAGTCTGTAAGCTGCCTTCTTAGCATGTAGTGAAAATGATGTTTATAATCATAGATTAGTTGACAGCTGTCAAAATAGCAAACAAAAATTTTTAAGCTGGTCAGGATATGTGGGATATTAGAGGCTTTTCTTTGAAGTTATTTTCTAAGTGAGTGGTCA
The DNA here is from genome assembly GCA_013399915.1 of Illadopsis cleaveri. NCBI lineage: Eukaryota > Metazoa > Chordata > Aves > Passeriformes > Timaliidae > Illadopsis > Illadopsis cleaveri. Next base: position 806,916 of record VXBB01009306.1, on the reverse strand, counting down.
GAAACTGGTAAATGATGATTGGTAAAAATGCAGCTGGTCCTTTCTGGTGAAAAGGTAGACTGGATATCATCATCTTCACACCAGCATGGTAATGCTGTGTTTGGAGACAAACCAACAGTTGCATTTCATGACAAAAGCAGCAGCTCACTTACTTCTGAACACTGGCAAAAATAACATGTTAAACTGCAGTTCCAAAACCCGCATTGTTTTTGTTTTCATTTCTACAAATTGTTCAAAATGTTCACATTGTTCAGTGAAGCTCTGTTCATTGTGCGTCCTACATGTCTCAGACACTCCTCTTGGTTGTAGGTAAACTTAGCCCAGCTGTTGAGATACTGCTATTTCAAAATTAAAGGCTTTGGTAATAGATAATGAGCAGCAGATTGTAAGCTCAGGTCTGTGCTTCCCAAAGGCTGAGTTTGTTTAAGTAGTGAAATGAAGATTAGAGGCTGTACAACATGAATGATATGGACTAATTTTGTTTCACTGTTTTTTATGAACTATGTTGTCTACACTTTATGGTTTTTGAAAACGAAAAAAAAAATGTTTTAAAAGCTGTATCTAATTTTTTTTTTCTTCCTGATAAAATAACTAGGAAAGCTAAAAGTACCAGTTAGTCATTTTTGTTTAGACATTTTTTCTTATTGACTCCTAGGCCACAGAATTTTATTTTGTTGTAAATGAAGTACCACCATGTGCAATAATTTAAATACATTTTTATTGCATTTGTTTTATTATTTTCAATTATTAATGTTAATTATCCAGTTTACCAATTAATTCAGTTGCAAAAATAATTCAGGTATACATTTGTTCATAGATATTTTTACTTCGCATTGACCAAAGAAAATATTTCCAGCAGTTAAAATAAAAGAATAGTTAAGTAATTTCCACCCAAGATACTTGAGCTTGTAAACTCACTGTGCAGATTTTTTTCTACTGTAGGAGTCTGAACTACCAAATCTAAACTTCATCTATATATCTGTGTATATTTAGTGCCAAGGTCAATAGAGCATCCTAAATGGGATTGGAAGACAAAGCCGGAGAACCATGATTTTGATGAACTAAATCATATTCTTCAAGAGAGCAAAAAGCTTGGAAAAGCCCTTGAGAATCTGTCTCGCAGTAAGTTGATTGATTTTGGTTTTTTAATGTAACCATGAAGCCTGAATTGTAATTTGGAAGTATATATCAGGAAGGTGGTCTTCTATTCAATGAAGACCAAGGTCATTGACATCAGCAGTTACACTCATGTTGATAAGGTTTAGAGATTGTCTGAGATATTTCAGGAGCTCTCCTGGAAACTGAAACTACAGTCCCTGCACCACTTTTTTTTTTTTTTTTTAAACATTAGTTTTCTACCAGTTTAATGAGCTGAATTAGCTCATTAAGAGATAAACACAAGAGGCTGGTTTAGTGAAAATGGTGGGAACATGCAGCAGGGAGATTGCTCCTTTGTGTGGTAGTGAAATGGGATTAACCTTTGTAAAACCTTTACCTTGTTGATGGAGTTCAGACCTGTTATTGAAAAACATTTAGCTGTTTTGTATCCTTGATTTCCTTGACCTTCTAGTTTTCAAAAGAAATTAAAATATTTTAAAGCATCTCAAAGAAATACTCAAAAAACATGAAATACAGTAATTTTTATAATAAACCCCATGTGTTATCCCTTAAATACTCATGTAATGAACAGCTCTGAGGCTTACTGGATATGATCTGGAAGAGCTGCTCTTTTTTTTTTTTTTTTTTTTTTTTTCTTTTTG
>VXBB01009306.1:748170-805148 GCA_013399915.1 Illadopsis cleaveri | reverse complement strand
TTGCTTTCTTTCCTGTAGAAGAGAATTCTGAAATACATTTGTGGGAGAAAATACTAACAAGTTTTAAAGTATGAAATGATAACAATTAGTCTTTGGCATGCCACTTGAAAACTAGGTGTGGCATAATCTGGGAGATTGCGTGTGTGAGAAACATTTATTTCTTCTCTCATTAAATTTTATGCCTGGCAGTTCTTGATTCACTGGAGAATTTACAGATAGTGAGGTCAGAGACAGTGCTGAATGAGGAATGGAAGATTTGGTTTGCGAGGAATTTTGAGATTCAGCATTTTTCCAAGTTGTGCCAGATACTCAAAACTAGTTTTCCCAAATCACACTCTCCCAAATGTTTTAGGTTGATCACCATGATAATATTCTGAGCAATTTTCAAACTTGTATTATAGTATTATAGTTACAGAGCTTTTTTGAAATACTTTTCTAGTTAATTGGTCTATCTGCCTGTAAGGAGCTAAACTAACTCTGGTCAGCATCTCTGATTTGCAGCCTAACGATTGCCTAACTGTGATGAACGTGAGTGTAGGTTTCCAGCTTTCCTCCTTTAGAGACTTGTAGGGAAGCTGTGCACAGATACAGAAACAATTATTTTGAATTTCAGAAAGGGTTATCTATTTACTCTCTGGAGGTACAAACCAATCAGATGTAAGAGTTCAATAATTAATGCCTAAATCCACTCTTCAATCCTACATATTTGTCTTTCCTTCAGAATATTAGTGAAGTTTCCACTTTTACCTAGAACTATACTTATACTTCCTTTTACCTAAAATAGATTTTGCAGCCTTCTGTACCTCTCCTTGCCCCACAGTTTTCTAACTGGAGTATAAAACACTGCAGCTCTTCTGGGTCCTACACTTGGGCTGGGTGAATGTACCTGGTTACCATTGTTGGAGTCTGTTTTTCATAATTATTTCACAAATGAAACATTCTTCACTGTTTCTTGCTAGTACTTGATGCTTTCTGGTGGTTTGTCAAGATAATACAGAATTTGAATCTCATCCCCCAGAGTGGTTTAAATCACTCACAGTCTGATAATAAGTTCACTTTCATAAATGTGCTCTCTGTTTCTTCATCCAGATCATTAATGGAAATATTGTCAGGCCTCTTCATGATCCCATTTCAGATCTGACAACCAGCCCTTGAAAGCTACTCAGTAAGTGTGTTCTTTCCCACCAGATGTTTTTCTACCTTGCAGTGTTTTCATGTAGATTGTAATTCTCTATTTATTTTTAACTGAAGTATCATCTAGGATAGTAAATAGAGTCTTATAGCTGGAATATTTTGCATCTGCTTCTTCTTCTTACCCACTAGGCAAGTTTCCCAGTTGAGGATGCAATTAGACTAATTTGATGCAATTCATTCTTGATAAATTCTTGTCAGCTTGTTCTTATCGCCTTTCTATTCCATTAGATGTTGATACATTATTTATTTAACAGTTTTGTCTATGATTCTTGCTGTTGTCTGATTTAAGCTTAGTGGTTAGTAGTTCCCCACATCTTCCCTTATTCTTTTTCAAAGATATGTATTTGTCCTTTTCTGTCCTCTCTGTTCCTGAAAGACAGTTGCTAATGGATTAGAGGTTTCTTCAGTTAGGTAGTTAAATGCTCTAGAGTGAATTTCACAAGAGTCTGCTAACTTGAATATATCTAAACCACCAGCATATCTTTCATCTTCCCTTGTCTGCTTCCCTTGCAGTTTTTCCTCTTAAAACCACTACTGTTAAGCATCTAGCTGCAGATGATTTTTTTTGGTAAAAACTGAAGCAGGGATAGTATTGAACACTGGGAATTCTTTGTATCATCTCTTATTTGCTTTCCTTCTCTTTGATGTAGTAGTTCTGTATTTTAATTTGTTCTCCTTTCCTAGTGTATTCATAGTATCTTTTCTTATGGCTTTTTATGTTCTTTTATAGTTGTTAGTTACTCCGCACTTTAACCTTTTTTTTTGTTGGTTTCATTAAAACACTTGCATCAGATTAATTCTAAGCTATATGTACTTGTTTCCAGGTTTTGTGCTTCTGATTTTCACTTCATTTCACCAAATAAAAAAATCTTTGCTATTATTTCTTACATGTCAGCATGATACTAAAAAATCAAAATGAAAAATGTGAAAATATTGTAAATAGAGAAAAGAATTTTGAAAATAAATTGATTTTATTGTTCTTGCAGAGATAGAATGTAGATTGCACATAGGAAATGTCTTAGGGGGCTTCAATGGATAGAAGGTCTAGGACTTTAAAAAGTGTAAGCTACATGAAACTTGTTCTGTGCTGTACCCAAAAAACATCCCATGTGGTGAATTTTAAAAAAACCATCCCAAGATCCCACGTCTACCTCTCCTGATGCTTGTTTTGGGCAGGCTAGTTACTGCTTTTGTTTCTACAAGTATGCCATGAGTTTCATGCTGCATTTGATACTAATCTTATTTTGAAGTGGTGTGGGACAGACACTGGTCTCAACAGCTGAATACACAAATGATCAGAATGTACTATTAATGTTTTTTTAGAGCACCCTCTCTTTTTCCCTTCAGTATTTTAACACCAAAGAGTGGAATGAAATGTTTGAAGTGAAATAAATTTTCCATCAAGTCCTGGAATTTCTTTACATTTTAAAGATAAGCTTTGGATCTTTTAGTGAGTTTCCATGACTTTGTTGCCTGTTAGGCAGTTGACATAGCCTGTGAATTAAGTTTTAGTTTCTATTGCTTCATTTACTATGCAGTCTAGATACCTGCTTTGAGAAAAACTTGTGCACTTCATGTAAATTAGAACTGCCTGTAAGATTGGAAAGTGAGCACTTAGATGTCTTGTCTCTTCTATGTTCAGTCCTAGTGATTAAAACTGAACTTTATTTTATTCGGACCCTTTCTCCCAACCCCCGTCAAGAATGAGAAATTCTGTGCTTTAGTAGGTCTGAGAAACCAACAAGTGACTTCACACTCAGAGTTAGAAGTATCTTAGGAGTTTTGAGAGTCTGGAGACGATTATTTTTGTAATTATAATCCAAGTGTGGTGGAGCTTGCTGATTTTAGTATACCATTTTTCTGAGGCTTACCCACATGGGAGAGCTGGATTTTGTTTGTTTCTTCGATCAGCTGTATGCTATTAAACTGAGTTTGGAACTATCAAGTCATCTATTTAGGGAAGATTTTGTTTTATAAAACAACTTACAGGAATATACTGCGTTTCCCTTGTGCATGTTTAATTTTCTTTTATTGCAAGGTCTCCTACCTTTATTGCTGTCATCATTCTTCCTGTGCTGATCATAAGGAAGAAAAGTTCCGTCGTGTTTCAAAAGTATGCTCTTGTATTTCACCTTCTGGCCCGTTTGCCTTTAAACACAATTAAAATCTGTATAGCTAAGGATCTTGCTAATGAATATGCCTTTGTCCTTCCCCCATTTTCTGAGGATGGAAAAATAGATAACAAGATATGGAAACCAGTGAATTATGAGAGCTTTGAGTAGGGGAAGATTGAGGACTAAATCAGTGAGATCATGCTGCAGTTAGGTGGAAAGTCTGCATACTTAATGAACAACTTTGTATCTGTTAGACAAACAGTTAAGGATTAGGGTGCATATTGAAAATATGTGCATATTGAAGGTGCTGGTAACTGCATTTGATGAAAAAATATTTTCTACTCTGAGATAGGTATTCTTTCATAATCACAAATAGCCTTTTAGTGAAGATAACTGACATTTTTTTAGTGTTTGAATGCTTGTTCAGGCCAAGTGTACACTTCAGATCAAAGGAGAAGAAACAAATTTATCATGCTTTGAAGTCAGTTGACATTCTAATGTCAAAAAATGGTAATAAGTTAACATTAACCAAAACTATTCAACGATGAATCTGAGTCAGTTTCAAGGAATCCCAGAAACAATGGTATCTATGTGTAACCAACCGGAGAAAAATCCTCTTTTGTTTCTTAGTTTTGAAGGGGAGTAATCAGGAAACGAGAAAACTATGGTTTTCCATCTAGTAGGAGATATTGCTGGAAATCATAATGAATTATAGAATCACAGAATGATTGAGGTTGGAAGGGACCTAACTCCAGAAGGCATCTGGTCCATCACTACTGCTCAAGCAGGTTCACCTAGAGCCAGGTGTCAAGGCTCCTCGATACCTTCAAGAATGAAAGATCTCCAAGTCCCTCCAGAGTATCTCAAACAGTTATTTATCATAATGTTAGAATCAGTTGATATTGGTTATAATTATGTTAAGAAAGGCAACCATGATCTTATCTCTTTAAGAAAAATATAAAATAGTAAAACGTAAAAGGGTATGTTCTGTTTATATTTTACAGGGAAGAAGATAAGCAACAAGAGTAAAAATCTCATAACTAGAACAGTAGAACAAGTTCTAAACAACATCACAGTATGTTAACAAACTGCTAAAATCATGTCCTCAGTTTTGTGGATGAACCTGCGAGTATGTGGGATGTGAGAAGCTTTATATATACATCATGAACTACTTGAACATATTTAGTAGTCTCTGACAAACACATTAGAATGGGATTTCATTTAGAAGCTTCTACACTGTAGGAAACTATTAATGACTTACATTCCAGTTATGTAAAATGAACTTCAGTTGAATACCGCTCACATTCATTGAAGCCAGACAATTCTGATGGTGATCATGATGATATAAGTGTAAATGCACATCTTCAGGACACATAACTACACTTTTGTTAATTGCCTTATGAGGGGCTTTGTTTTAGGACATAAAGTTAGTACTATTTTTCAATTGTATATAGTTGATGATTTGAAATTGACCTAGAGTCTATAGAGATGACTTCTCTGTTATCAGTTGATCATCAAGCCCTAAATGTGTTCTGCTAACTGAACCACAAGACTAGTCATCATGTAGAGGATTTTTCCCTTCTTCTCTTCAATCTGAACTTTAAAATCATGTTACACTTATGTGAGATCAATGCTTGTGATTTATTTTGAGATCAACATTTTTAGATAAGTTCAATCAAACCTTTAAAGAAGATAATTTTATCTCAGTACCATAGCTGTTATCTGATGCTGCCTTTGCTCATAAAATCCACTTGCTTTTAGTATGATGTATGGGTAATAGTACAAAATAATGTTTTCTGAGGTTGAAAGAGGAACAATATGAGCATAAATATTACTCTTCAATTATGAACTGGGGCTTGTATGGCCAGGATATCACTGCTATTTTAGTTATAAGTATCTGCTTCCTGCAGATGTTTTAATCACCTTTGTGGAGGTATTTGCCATTCTGATCCAACCTCCCCTAAGTTTCAGGACTAAAGTCTCTTTTTGAGTTACTTTGTCCTTTTCTTTAGTATTTGGCTTGCTAAAAGTTTCTCTAATACTATTGCAGAACTGGGTTTTGTGTGACTGTCATCTCTGATATGGAACTTTCTAGTTCTTAGTACGAGGGGGTTGGCATTTGTGGGGCAGCAGAATGTGAGCTATGATTGTGTCCCTGGCTACTGAATGCTGTGAGCTATGCATCTTAACCCCTCTATTGCAGTGTACACCTTCCCCTGAAGAGTTCTGCAGTTTTGATTCTCTTCTGAGATGACCTTGGCCTAGGAGAGTTTCTGGGACATACTATTTTTTGGGTACTTTGCCTTTTATACCTCTGTGTTTGCATAATTCATTTGTCACTAAACCTAATCCTGAAACCTGTATTCTCCATTGGAGCTGCTCAGAAATTTGGATATAGATATTCTGCAAATCTAAAGCAGAGATTATTTTACTAGAGATTAATTATTTTTACCTTTTAAAAAGCCAATATGAGAAGGAGGGATTAAATCCGTGTTTTCTAGATAGTAACTATAAGATGTATATTGTGCTCCTATGTTGATGTGTGGTGAAGATGACAGTTTCTCTTGTTTTAATATGGCCAAATGCTGGGAGGAATATTATCCTTGTTCAAGATGGATACCACTACAACAGTTTAAAGTTGCATAATCATATGAGGACATACGCCCGTGATTGGTAAAATCTCTGAGGTTTCATTTCAAGATGCCTTCACAGAAAATATCTGAGTTACTACTCAGGAAATGTGTCTAATTTTGAAAGTTGTAAAATGACTCTGTGTAGGTAAAGGAATATTATAAGAATATCTATTATGACAGTCAATGACAAACATATTTTAAAATCCTACACAGAAATGAGCGAGATTTTTTAGGGTTTTGTGTATTTTTTCTGGGGGAGGAATGCTTTGTTTGGTGCAACCTTTGTTTGGTCCTTTATAATCCAAGAATGTTGTGAAATAGTTTCAGTTTTCCTTGTTTTTAGTACATGGTTCATGCAGGTACAGGGACTAGAACATACAGTGCTGCCTGCTGCAGTATGGCACAAGATTTTGCCATGGGAAATGCAAGTATATCTGAGACGTCCTGTCCCACCAGTAAGAAGAACATAAGCTTCCCCAGAGAATCTGGAGTTGGAGAATGCATTGGGGCAGTGAACTGCTGGACAGTTGATACATGATACAATATTTCTGTGTTTGTGCTCAAAGCTGCAGGATTAATAATGGTAGAATAAGAATGCTGTTTCTGTCCTGGAATTTGTTACAGAACCTGTGATATGCACTATGAGGTTGACAGTCCAGCCACCCAGACGTTCCCTGGCCTAGACTGATCCTGAGAATGAATTTTGTCAAGTTAGTCAGAGTTGCATTCGAGTTGTCTTAGTATGTCTAAACTTTGAATGTCAAAAGCCATGCATCAAATCCAGAAAGCTTTGTTTGGCAGGTCGGAAAACTGGCTATTGGGAGCTCTGTGGCCATCTTCTGGATGTTTAGGAAAATGCATAAATATTGAGTTAAATAATGGTAGTCTGGCATACATTAAAGTAGTAGCATTTTATTTTCTTATGATTGGGTGCACGTAAGTCTTCTCAGGTGTACATTGTGCCTTTGGAAAAATGCAAGTTTTAAAAGAGCTCCTTAATAAATTTTTATTTTGTTTTATTTCTTCCTATAATTATTTAAGGACCACAAATAAAAGCAAAAATTGTAGCTATCTCTAAAGTTCCAAAACTTTCATTCTTATCAGAACACCAGATCTGTAATTTCAGGTGTGTATATCATATGGAAATATTGCCAGATTTTACTCTACTGTAAAGCTGATCAGGAATAATGCAGCAGTAAGGCATTTTATGCCTTGACATTTCATAGACACATAGAATGGTTTGAGTTGGAAGGGACCTTAAAGATCATTTATTTAGTTCTGCCCCTTTCCATGAGCTGGGACACCTTTCACCAGATCAATTCTCCCGGCCCCACATAACCTGGGAACACTTCCAGGGATGGGATATCCACAACTTCTCTGGGCAACCTGTTCCGATGTTTCATCACCCTCAGAGTATAGAATTTCTTCCTAATAGCTAATCTAAACATAGCCTCTTTCAGTCTGAAGCTGTTATGCCTTGTCCTGTCACTCTATGCCCTTGTAAAAAGTCCCTCTGCAGTTTCTTGTAGCCCCTTTTTAGGTACTGGAAGGTGCCCTAAGGTCTCCCCAGAGCCTTCTCTTCTCCAGGTTGAACAACCCCAACTCTCTCGGGCTGTCTTCATAGGGGAGGTGCTCCAGCCCTCTGAGCACTTTCATGACTCTCCTCTGGACTTGCCCCAGCAGGTCCATGCCCTTCTTTTTTGGGGGGCTCCAGAGCTGGACACACTCCAAGTGGGGTCTCACAAGAGTGGAGTAGAGGCAGAGAATCACTTCCTTTGACCTACTGGTCACACTGATTTTGATGCAGCCCGGGGTGTGGTTGGCTTTCTGGGCTGCAGGTGCACATTGCAGAGTAATGTCAAGCTTCTTGTTTGCCAACACTCAGTCCTTACACCCAGGGCTGCCCTCAATCCAATTCTCTGCCCAGCCCGTACTTCTGCTTAGGAGTGCTCTGATCCAGGTTTGACCTTGTTGGACTTCCATGAGGTTGGCACAGCGACCCCACCTCTCAGGTCTGCCAGTGTCCCACTGGATGGCATCCCTTCCCTCCAGCATGTCAGCTGCACCACACAGCTTGGTGTCATCAACAAATGTGCTGAGCGTACACTTGACCCCACTGTCTGTGCTATTAATAAAGATAATTAACAGCATCTGTCCCAATATCATCCCCTGAGGAATGCCACTCACCACTGGTTTCCACTTTGACACTGAGCTATTGACCACAATTCTTTGGAGCAATAACCCTCTGAATGATCCACCCATAGAAGCCAGGTCTCTTCAGATTAGAGTCAAGGATGTTGTACAGGCTAGTGTCAAATGCCCTGCACAAGTCCATGTAGATGACATCAGTTGCCCTTTTTCAAAAAGATCCAAACTTATGTGGTGCCTTTTGTTTGTTTTGAAAATTAATTTTATCCTGTCGAATTGAGAACATCTAAGTCTAAAAATTACTTTTCAAAGAGAAATAATATCACTGAGTGGAGACATTAGGTATTGGATAAATATAACTCTGCTGCTGAGAAGTGCATATGCAAAAGCTAGGCATTTTAAAGACTCATGGAATTGTTGTTAACAATGTTCGGTTTTCTTTAAAAAGCAAGTTTATTTCTTGGTAAGCTAGAGACAAAGCAGAATGTCCTAAGCAGAAAACCTGTACTGTGGAAGATACTCATTCTAGACTCAGAAGGATTTTATTTTATTAATATATAATGCAAAGGTTTTGAGAGGTGGCTTTTACATCAAGAAGATGCTGTAATGCTGTCTCGATCTACATTTCTCCATACTTACCATTGTGCTGCTGCAGATTGTCATAGAGATGGAAGACTGGGAACAGAAATCTAACATAGCCATGTAAAGAATGGTTTTAATAATCCATGATAATTTTAAGAGGCATGTAAAACAACTGATCTAGTATTTTAAATATAAAAAGTCTGTAAGGTAAATGGCTTATACAGCGTGAGATACACTTTTTAGGCAATCTGCTTAAAATAGACATGATAATAGCAATTAAAGTATAATAAGTATTAATAAATTACATTGCTATTACATTGTTTCTTATATATATTTCATTTAATCATAGCATGCCAAACCTTTCTTGCAATCAGACAGTACATTGTTCTTCCAATCCTCTTCAAAAACCAAGCTAGTGACAGAATGAGTGTTCCAGTTGAGAGAGGCTGTGCTAGCATCAATAGCCTCTCTCCAGATTTGTTGCTGATCAGAGATGGCAGTAGTCGTGGCTGTGGAGCATTTCTGAAGGACTGTGGACTGTGTTTATACCAATTATTTCATTGTTCAGCACCCTTACAGCATGGAGGGTTGTTACATCCTAAAGTAGAAATAAGTGCCCTGAATTTGCTTAATTCACCAGACAACTGAGTGGGCTGGATACTTGTGACGCCTGATCAAATTTCAGCACCAGTAATTATTTGTAAAAGGGAGGATTTTTTTAAAGACATGAAATTGGCAGCTAGCTACATAAATAATTACCACATTAAACCTTGTCCATGAGCCTCAGCTGATGGTGGGAAGCAAACTTCTTGCCCCATTAGCTGGAATGGTTAGTAAGAGTGATTGGTCTATTGTGTAGTTGTCAATCACATTATGATATAAAACTATGACAAATGTTGTCTGTAAGAAACAGCTGCTATAAGAGAAAAGGTAAAGCACACTCCTTTATTTCTGAAGGATTTGCATTTGACATCAGAAGACCTCTCCCAGCAAAGGCCAGAGAGCAGTTTTAGCAGTCCTTTTCTGCTGCTCGGTGTCTTGCAGCAGGGCAATGATGATGCAGCTTTAAAACTTCCATTCTCTACATTCATCATCAATGCGGAGTCAGGCTTTAAATGCTCTAAGCTGGGGGAAGTCAGAAATAGTTGTTCATAGTAACTTTTATTCTAACAAAGCCATAGGATTTAAGGTTGAATAAACTACATTTGTCAGTTCTTCCGGTGCTAGGAGTTTTTTTGTGATTAGGATTAAGTTTTGATGGAAAAGGTTACAGTTTGAAGAAGTGACTAAATTGTCAGGTTAAAAGTTTTTAGTGTATGGACATTTTGGGTATACCTATGAATGTTTTTGCTTAAAACTTCAATGTTGTTTCCATTTAGTAGTTTCACGGAATGGGCTTTTCCCTTTGCCTCTAGTATTCTGTGATTTTATAATGCTGTTTTCCTATTTAGAATATATAAAAGATAAATGAAAACAATAATAGAAAGTGCAGAGAGCATAATCAATTACTTTTTGTCACTTATACAAAGAAGTAACAAAAGGATTTTCTTTTAGAAAAATGCTGATGTCTGGATACTAGCAATTACATGAACTGCAGATAGCAACCATTGTTACCATTTCTCTATAGAAATTCAGCTATTTTAAATTGTCTGTGTGTTACTTGAAAATAAAGTAACTGACAGTAACCTATTTGACTACTGAAAAGGCAAGAGTCTGCTAAGGGGTAAGAAATTAACAGAAATCCTAAATACTCCTGTACAATAATGGTGCCTATCTCTAGTTGTGTTCTCAGGGCTTGGGATTAAGGTTTCTTCAGTTGTTTTTTGGGGTTTTTTGTGTTGTTGTTTTTTTGAGTTTTTTTTTAATGTTAGGGTAAATATGCAAGAATTTTAATTTTTTGAGGAGTTATTTTGTGAAAACTGGAGTATGTATTATTTCACCTGATGTCTGCACCTAAAAAACAATGTTGCTTTTGGGATTTTCTGTCTACTGTGCACTGGGTGCAAATTCCCCTGCTCTCAAAGTCAGCCAAGACATTCTGTGAGTTTGGCAATTGCAAAAGAAGTTGTTAAGATTCGAGCACACACTAACTGATATGGTAGTGTCTTGGAACAAAGTAAGTGTTTTTACATCCGACTTTTTTAGGGTTATTTATCTTAGTCTCTGCTAATGGATTTGTGTTATCAGTGACTGAAAGTGTACTGTTAATATTAATGAGGCTCAAGACATAACAAAAAGGTCTGTGTGACTGACATTGTAAATACCACCTCCAGAAGAATCACCGTGCTAAGATTGCTGTAACAAGCTTCTTAAAACGTTTCTTCTCCAGAATCCTTTTTCTTTTCTCTTGGTGCCACATTAGAGAGAGAGAGCTAAAAAGAGTTTGGAGGTTTAATTCTGTGATTGAAAAGATCAAAGGTTTCTAAATTTGTAAAATTTTATTTTGGCAACATATATTCAGAAGCTGCTAATTTTCTACATGCTTGTCTAAAAAATACAGTTCATTTTAGTGTCTTGCTACTGTTCCCAGTTTAGAAAGAAGAAATTTGATGCATTCTGGTCAATTAAATTACTCAGTTCAGTCTTTTTTTTTAATTCAGAGTAAGTTCTAGGGAGCAATAGGACTTACATAAAGCATTTTACTAAAAGCACACTCATTTCGATTATGGGTGTTTTAAAATTTTATGTCTTATATGTAATTTAATCAGAGAGGTTAGTAGAGCTTTTTGAGTGAGACATATAGTAGTGCACATAGTGCATACTGTTTTTTCATTTGCTACTTTGTACTTTTAGTACTGATCTTTGATAGACAACATAGGCCTGTGGGTAGTAAAAAACATCTGGCATTTTTTGGATCAGATTTTTGGAAATGACAGAATTACCTTTTATATTTTCTTTTACCATACTTGAAAATATTTTTTTAAGGGGTAAGTCAACACAAGATAAAATTGCCCTTCTATCAACTCCCAAGTTACAAATACCCATTCACAGGGATATGTGAAAGCAGAAAAGAGGGTACCAATCTTCAACAGGAGGAAATAAGCCTGTATCAAAACCAAATGAACTAAATTAACATTATGGGAAATTGCTGAGAAAAAGTAATTTGACTGTTTAGAGAGTATATGTGGTTGTAGAATGAATTGACCTTGGTTATACAAAATGCATCCATGTGATGGAGAGCTGGTTGATGGTAGCCAGGTTTTCAAAGATGAGGTGAAAAGAAGCTTGAATTAGCTTTTTACTACGTTCAAGGGTGCAATTATCTTCTCTCTAGAAGATGTCCATTTGGGATTGAGGAAATTCATAATGCCTTAAAGTCTGGTTGTTGCAACCTGGTTATTGTACTCTGTGGGCATTAGTGTTGTATCTGGGCTAAATAATAGCCTGAAATTATTAAAAACTGGTTAATTGCAGTGAGGGATAGAAGGATTAGTCAAAACTGATCTTTTTCAATTTAATCCATTTTAGTACTATTGAATTACTGTAAATATTTATTTAACTTCTGCCATATTTCTTATGTGTTGATGAGGCCTTTAAATTGTAATTGCAGTTCTCTTAGAACTTTGTTCCTTTAAAAACAGAAATTGCTGTAAGGAATTCATCTAAACTGAGAATTAGCCAAACAGAGTTAATGATGAAAATGACAATAAAAAACTCCAAAGAATTCATGTGGTTATGGTATACCAAATAGCATAGACTTATATGTATATGCTTATATACTAGCTTAAAATGCTACACTCTTTAGTTTGAGTTTAGAAAGAATAACTCTCTACTCAGCTGATAATACAGATTTTGCCATATCATCGCTTGCATTTCATCAAAGAAGGTGTCTTGATAACATGATATGAGTTAGAAAGCAATTTTCAAGTGTATGTTCTTCCTATGTATAGGAGAGAAAATATTCACTTCTTTTCACCACCAAGAGAAACTTTTCTTTGGTTTTTGAAGTTCTGATCTGGTAATGTTTCTTATCAAGTCTCATGAGAATCTAGGAGATGCTTGCTTCCAACCCATCAGAATTTGCAACATGGTAGCATTATATATATGATGACTTGAGCACTCCTTGTGATATACTGATGTTTGTAAAAAGTTAAAAATTCTGAAATCAACTCTGCATATTTAATGTGCTACAGAATAGAAATAATTGAAATATGATATGATGGAAGCAAGCGTAGGGAAGCCTTGGGCAGACATCTGCAGAAAAGATGAGCAAATATAAAAGTTCTTGTTCAGAGGATTTAGGAAAGATTTTGCATTGTATTGAGAAATTTTACTTTATTCTCTGAAGTTCCACCTGGTTTTATAGGATCATTTCCACTTTGTATTGTGAAGAAAGAGAGAAATGTCCATATTGACCTGTAATTGCAGCATAATCTGTTATGCCTGCTGGTCAGGGTGAGATTTGCATAATAATGTGTCCATTGGTAAATCTGATATTGCTGATTTAATTTTAGAAAGCAGATAGAAGTATGCTTAAATTTGTTGTCACTTTACTGGCACATGTGCCATTTTCATTTCCATAGTTTTTTTTGAGAAGTCATTTTGATAATATTGCAGTTGAGGAAAATGAAGAGTGTATTGTTTCCAGGCAATTTCACTGATGGAAAAAAAATATGATATATTGTATGGTGCAGCAGCATGCAGAGAACAGTATATATAGTTTTCAGATTTAATCTTACTTTTACTTACCATAGTAAAAGACATGTATAAAAAGCATTTTTCTAAATCTTTTTTTTTTTTTAATCTGTTTTGTTTTCAGGCATTGCTATTTCTGATGAACTTGATAAGGTAAGACTGATAAAAGATGTGTAATGGACAGTACAAAGAAACAGATGATTATGATAAGGCACATGCCACTGTCCTGGCACACATGTGTCTGTTCTCTTGACTTCAGAGGAAGTTTGGGTATGGAAAGCTATATGGGTAAGTACAGTATATGTGGATACATTCAGATCTTGGCCAAAGATGGGCTGTCAAGTAGGGAAAAAAAAAGCCACTGAGTTTAAAAGACTCTTAATGAGACCATGGAAATACTTTTGATCTTGACACCATCTTTGCTTAATATAGTCTGTTGGATTCCTTCGTGTGCTTTTGGAAATATTTAGCCTTGAATACCTTTTATTTATGAAATTGAAGTCTCCATTCCCAGATATGATTTGTGAGAATATTTAGGAATTATTTTTACTGCCCAGATTTACTCAGGAATGCACAAGGTGTAAAGATCAGTCTTTGCCTCTTTGCTGAATGCAAAAATGGTGTCTTCTGTTCTGGCCATTTTTGCTACCTTACATAGTTAGCATGAGGCCATTTTTGATACCTTACATAGTTAACATGAATTATAGTTCTAGATGTAATAAATTCTACACTGAAAGAGCAATCAAGCTAGGTTTATTTAAGTACTTATGGAAACAGAACCAATTTTTCTTCTCTACTCTCAGCAGTGAGCAGCAGTGTGCTTCTAGTGCCAAGAAACTTGCGTTGTGTTCTTGGTCAGAAAGAAATTGACAGCAATGGTCAGAAACCATTGCTGTCAGGAAAAAGGGTTCAAAAGGTATACAAGACACAGGAATAATCCTAATATAAAACACTTTTTTAAAAAAATAACTTCCATTTCTGCTAGTAAAATGAAGGCAGAAATCCTTCTGACACAAGTGCATGTAAAATACCTTTACTGTGTTCTCCAAGGAAGGCCAGTTAGGTAAGACTGATAAATGCTACTGTGGAGTCAAGTGCATCTGTGGCTGCCATTTCCAAACTATGGCCTAAATCTTCCTGCTAGGCTCAGAAGTGATGGTAAACACAGTTAAAAAGTCCTTCCATTAGAACCCTCCCCTTGAGGAATACTTACAAAGAACACAATTTCTTACTTTTTTGTTGTTGAAAAAACCCTGTAAAATACTCTTTGAGGGAGAAAAAAGACAATTTAGGCTAGAGCCTGGTATCACATACTTTTTACATATTTATTTTAGCAAATAATTTCTGGTTGGTTTCGTTTTCTTTAAACGATGATATCTTATGGTTCAAAAACATTAATTTTTTTAAAATTTAGTTAGTTTTTAAATCTAATTCTTAAATTAGGTGTGAAAACTGAGATGGAGAACATACTTGGGGAATTTCCACAGGATCCAACTTGAGTGCCTCGTCAGGGTTTTTTTGTTACTAAATACTTTATTTTTTATAATTTAAAACTGGAGGGTGGGAGGCATTTTAAAATAAAACTTGGAAGTAAGTTATATACATTCAGTTAATAGATTGAATGTTCTTGAAGTCAAAAGCTATTTGTATGATAAATAAAACCCCAGACAATTAAACTCTTTAGCATGCATCATTTGAGCAGTACTGCTCAACAGGCTTTCAGCATAGGTTTGGAGATAAGTGATTTTTCATCTCCATGATGTTTTATGAACTTCATTTCTATTTCTTGTTTGATCCTTTAAGGATTTTTAATTAATGTAAAAGCTAGTCTGTGTTAAGAATATAAGCATGGCCAGGATCATTCTGTGGAATCCTGCCTCCTAGGAATGACCCCTTACCCATGCTAATTCCTGATAGGTTCCTGTGACTTGTTTCTGCATATATTGTCTTGGGCCAAAATTAGCTAAAGACAATCTGATAATAGTTATTTAAACATTAAAGAAAATTTGGTTCTCTTTCACCTGAATGTGTTCACAGGTGATGTTTATTTTTCAGGTGTACATGTAGTCAAGTTTTAATTTTTTAATACATGCTGGTACTAGAGTTTCCTTATCTAAACTATGGCAGCACTGAATAATTTTTGAAATGACATTAATTTGTGGTTTGGATTAACAATTTAACTCACCAGGTGCATGTCTTGGGTTTAGAACAGCATGGCCAAACTTGGCACTGGATTCTGTTAAAACATCAGCATCTCATAGATGTTATGAGAGACATTTAAAACTCTGCTGTATGCTCTTCTTTGCTTTATATTCCTGATGAACAGGAATATTTTGGGGAACTAAGACTATGACAGAGGCCATAATTATGCTATTTTATCTGTGGTTTGGTTGATGAACCTAGAGAAAACAGAGTATTCATGTGTATGTTTCTTTAGTTTTGTCTCTGATTGTCTTTATTTATTTAAAAAATATTTCTCTCTGGCTTCAGTAACCTCTAGTTGCAGGGGAGTACTTAATCAGCATTGTTGATTGATGTAACTCCTCCAAGTAATCCAGTTAATTAGTTAGTTGCTTAGTTACTTGAGCATTTGGATTTGGAAAACCAGTTTTCTCTGAATCACTTTTGTGAAAGAGTGTTTCATTTAAATGGATTCTTGTCAACTATCTGCTAGTATTAGCTTTTTGTCAGTAATTAGAGCTTTTGTCCAAAACAGGGATAGAGAAAATACAGGCACACAAGGTCAGTCTTTTAGTCAATATAGAATCTTTCAGTCTGATATAATCTTCTAAAATTTCTGAGTTCACTGGTAACCTTGCAAAAAAAGCCAAAAATATCCTAATATTACTGCAGTTAAAATAGATTTATTGTAGAGATTACCTTCTTTTTCATTTACTTCAGACTTGCAGAGCTTGGTGTTCTGTCTCTCTTGATCATTCAGCGTCTGTCTCCAGGCCATGGGAGCTATGTGAAGTCAGAAACTGGCACTGCAAGTACACTGTGTAAGGAAAGAAAATAAGAAGGGATGCCTTGTCAGTCACATATTTTAAAACTAAAATGCAGAGTTAATATAATACACATTTGTGAACTGACTCACCCTCGTTGCTACTGAACAGAAACTATTGAAGGATTTTAGGAAACTGTAGGGTTCCATGCATAATGTGAAGGGTTTAATGTAAACAAAGAAGAACTAGGATGTTCACCTTTTTTTTGATATTCACAGAGTTCTAGACTGAAAAAAACTCTAGAGAAAAACACTGAAGAGTGATACCTGTCATTACATTGTGACATTTGTCTGGAATTCTCCATGATACCTTTCAGTGACTTCAAACACTAATAATAGGAGACCCTTAAGTATTTGACATCCAGAGTTAGACCCAAGTGAAGATCTAAAAATTAATAGATTAGTAGGTTTTGACCCTCAATATTAAAAAAAATTCTATGCTGTCTGGGGCACAATTTCTTTTTACATGTAGTATTCAAAAGTGAAAATGGGTTACAATTAATAAAATAGAGGAGACAACTATTCTTAAGTCATAAAAAACCCCAAATTTCTTCTCATCCTGAGGTATTTCTCACTATGGAGATTCACTCAAAATCCATATCAGAAAAAGGAATACTGAGCTTTTTATGTGATGCATAAATAAATGGATACGCAAATGTTTTGCTCTTGGGCAGAGGTTGCATCCAGCAACCACATAGCCCAACCTGAAGAGGAGAATCAGCTGTCTGTCAGTCTTTCCCTCCTTTTCCTTTTCTCCACATAAAGGAAGCTTGAGTGTGTCAAATTGGTAGCCAGTGATGTGGATAAGTGAATGACACCTGGACTGCACTATGAAATAGTCCTCTTTGTTTTAGTGCAGATTTAAATACCTGCCTGTGCTGAAAATATTACTGTGCACACTAATGTCACTGTCAATCTCTTCTGTTAGCTATGGGTGAACATAAATTGGAAATCAATTAAGATTCTAAAGTTTATATGAAAAAACCAACCCAAACTATAAAATCTTGTTTGAGAACAGAATACTTTATCTCAATATTTTACAGCCTTTGAAATAGAAATAAACAAATAAACATCCTGATGTTCTGAGTAGAGCTGTCTCTGATTCTCCATTTGGTGTTTTCACTGAGGCTGCTTATGTAGTTGAAAGGAGGACAATCAATTAGGTCACTGAAATCATAGTGTACAGATCTAATGAAATTTAGAAAGGAAAGCAAGATGATAAAGTGAGGCAAAGCCTGACTATGTAATGTAAATTACATTTTTGTTGAGTATGAAAGTGCTACTTTATCCCTAAAATACCTACGAAAGAAATCAGCATAGCAAGGACAGTCACAGAAATCATGTTTTACTTATTCATATGTTGATTTTGCAGTGTGTGGTGTCAGGAAAAACTTATGAGCAAATTTTAGGTGCTTTGCATTTTCATTTAAAGGACTGAAAGCTTTTAACAAGATTGACAGTGCGAGTTATTCTAACTAACTAGTTCCAGGAACAATTTTTTATTAATTATTAGAATTATCCTAGGGAGAAAGAGAAGGGAGAAAATAGCTAGAATAACAGGAATAAACCTCAGAAGGGGCCAGATGGTTAATATTTAAACTAGTGTAAACACCTTGTGTAATGAAGACATTATGGGCAGTGAAATAATTTTTCTAAGCCTACAAGAATTGTCATACCTGTGGCAAGTTACACTTGTCAAGTGCCCAGAGGTGACTATCATCTAGTCTACATTAGCTGACTATGCCACAGCTCCAAATAGATGCACAAAACATGTATTTGTAAGTACATAACAATCTGAACACCAGTGGTTAAGTATCCTAAAACATCTGAAGCCATGGATTCAATTTTCAGTGGTCCTTGCAGACCAAACACTGCGTAAAAGTGAATTAGTCAAGTGATGGTCAAATCTGGACAGAGGTATGGGGAGTGGAGTGTGGTAAAGCATTCACAGGCACATTGAAGAAAGCAAAACAGAATAAGGGTTAGTGAGTCAGATCCAGGGCCTAGGTACCTTTGACTCTCAAAATAGAGGTTCTTGTGCTCAGCAAAATTGCAGTATCTAGCCTGAAGAGGGTAAACATATTCATATTGGAAACACTTGGCAGCCTTTTTTTGTTTGTTTGTTTGTTTGTTTGTTACTTTCATTTCAGTAGCAGCCTCTACTTCAAACTGCTTGTACTGTATGTTTCAATCAGGAGGAGATTTCAAAAGTGGTTTGTTTTTAGAAAGGACAGAAAATATGGTTTCTAGGCTAGGTTGTCAGTGTGCGGTATCTTTTCCAGATGCTTTTTGTTTGGAAAGCATTATTTTATGGCAGGAATATTTATTGAGGCACTAAGTTAGGTAACAGCCTAGGATTTGCTTTCCTATAATTTTCACTCATTAAAGGATAGGAATATATCTCTTCTAATTAGGCATACTGTGTTTGAAATGTCTTTAGTAGCTTATAAACAGTTTAATTAAAGAAAAATAATTATTCCTATCCCATAATTTTATGTATCTTTTTTTCTGATATACAGGTGTGTTTTTTAGTTTGTCCGTGCTGTTGTACATGACCCTTTATCTACAGCCATTCTAGTAAAATTGAAAACAGAGATACTCACTACATCAAAATACTTTTTCATACAATTTGAGAACAACTTGTTTCTTCAATCTGAAGTCCTAATATGATGGTGCAAGTTATTGCTATTGTTTTGAATATGTCAGTTACATTTTGCTTGCTTCTTGTAATCCTGTCCAGTTTATTGTCTTCCAATAAGTGGTTAAAAATAGTTTCAGGAACACATTTTATTCAAATGTTAATTCCATTTTCAGAATAGAAAGATACATTGTGCAAAGCCCAGCAGGGTTATTTTTAAAATGCAAAATGCAGATGTATTTATTAGTTTTGCATTAATTCATAATGCAAATAAGAGTGGTGGTATTAATCTATGACCGTCTTTTGGTTGAGTTTTTTTATACAAATGGCCTCGTGTTGCTTAGCAGAACAGATACACTGAAGGTTTTAAGAGTTGTGCATTTATTAAAAAAAGTGATTTTTCTACAGTTGCAATAAAAAAATATAAATGAGTGATTTGAGGTATCAGGGGAGCAGGGCACACAATTATTTATTGGAATTTTGTTAATGGGGAACTTTTCATTAGTCCATCATTGTTTCTGGATATTTTGTAGCACTCTGAAATAATAATGCAATGTATTGGTTTTGTACTTTTTAATTTTTTTTCTCTTTTCTTTCTCTGTTTACATCTGTAATTGAAACAAACAGTGCATTGTTTCTTTTTTTATTTTTCAGGACACAGCAGGTTTTAACACCCCCCTTCTCAGACCTCGTGTGATTGGAGAATGGATTGGCCGTGAAGAGAATGATGCAGACCCTCTGGCTGCTGAGATGCTGCAACCACCAATACCAAGAAATAAAAATGAGCAGTGGGACAGTGAGGATAGCAGCAGTCCTGGAGGAAGGTGGGTTTTTGATCTGGCCTAGAAACTTTATATTTTGTGAAACAGAACTCTTTGTTACAAAAATTCCATTTCTGAGGGCAGAGTGCAGGGCTTTTGAATTCCCATGCCATAGTGTGGGCACATGCAGAATAAATAGAAGTCATTAATATGTGACTTTTTCTTCTCATGCTTTTCTATGTGATTAGCTTAAGACTCATTTGCAAACCTATGGATTTATTCCCATGTGAAAAGCTAAGTGTATTTTGACATGGTTGGGGTCCATTGTGTAATAATGTTGTGATGTATAGCTTCATTCAGATACTTCATACCCTCCCATCTTTCCAGGGCTGGTAGCAGCTATTTATTAATCTTCTTGACACTTCAGTGATAAATCTCATTTTCTCATTTAAAGGATAGATAGACAAGGAAAAGAGACAGTATCTATCTTATTTTTAACAGGACTTCCTAAATTAGTTTTCATTTCATATCTTAGCTTTTTGGTGTTAATAACAAGTCTTTCTCAAAGAGAAAATTTTGTTCACTGCAGTAAATAATTTCTGAAGATTTATTGTGCTTGACTGAAAGGGTTTTTGCTTCAGCTACATGGAAGAGGTTATAATACAAGGAGTCCATTTTCCATGATTTAAAGATAGGTTTGTCACAGAAGGTTAAATACTCACATCCTTGCTTTAAAAGGGATTCATGTCCTTCTTTTTAATTGTAAATCTTAAATCTGTAAATCTGCACTGCCTCTGTTAATTGGCTAAACGCCTACATTTCTCCCTAAGCCTTGTAGCATATCTCCTGGGTTATAACTAGTACTTTGATTGCAGCAGACACCTTTTTCTTCCTTTTTTTAGAAGGCAGAAACTCTCCGTGTTCCCTTTGAAAAGGTCTAAGGTATTCCTTCACTTCACATTCTTCCATGTGCTGTCTACATTGGAATTCACCTCCCTGTCACACCAAAACTAATGTGTCACTAGCTGTGCTCTTACAGACTGCATTCATTAACTTTCCTCACGTCTTGGGAATATTTGTTATCCATGAATACTTCATTTAATTAGATTATCGTGAGAGTAGCTGCCAGCACTACTATTTCAAAGAAGTAGCAGCATGTAGTAATGATTCCTCAGCCAGACCTTGGACAGGAACCAACACAACTCAGACTCTGGGTCTCTCCAGTGCAGTTCCTGGGAAAATAATGAAGTCAGCAACTGACACTGCAGCTCGATTGTGCAGGCCTGGGTTTCTTTTTCCTTATTCAGCAGTCCAGTAAAGGCATTGAATAAAGATCTGTTCCATGTTTCAGAGCAAACTGAGGATACTGTATCCCTTATGTCAATAAAAAGGAGAAGAAATAAGCATCTCTGTCTAATTTCCAGAAGGGAGCAAAGAAGTCTAGTTTTGAGCAACAGAGATGATTCAAAGCAGCACATTTTTCTCTTTGTAGAGGGTGGTACAAGCTGTGAGAAACCTCACAGCTAATGCTATAATTAAAAATGTGATTAATGGCTTTGAGAATAGTATTTGATGAATCTTGTTGAGTATCATGACAAAATCAGGTTGTCTGGTGTGTGAATAAGGAGAATATAGGGAACTTGATGCCAGGAAAGGCTCATGGGATACTGATATCTCTGTTTTTAGGTGCATTAAGTGCTGAAGGCCTATTGAAATAATGTATTGCTAAGTGGGAGTACTGATTTTCAGTGGAAATGAGTAACTGCTAAATTACATACAGCATATGGATTTACATTTGGATGACTGATTTTATGTCTGGGATAATTCTTTGCTTCATTAGCTTTTGTATGGCATTTATAAAAGATCATGTTTGCAGTCTTGCAAAGGAATCATAAAGTTGCAGAACTTCAAGATTGTGGTGACAGTAAAATTGATACCAACTATATATGGAAGTTTAAAAGACCCATGTTGATCAAGGTTCATCTGAATTTTTAATAATAGTTCACTAGTAACTGGCAGTTGCTTCAAGGTCTGATTTAGTGTTGCTGTGAATTAAAGTGCTTTTAGCAGAATTTTGGAGTTGACCACATACTAAATGCACGAGACAAGTACTAGGTAATAATAACTTAGTTTTAATGTAGCAAATAACTAGTACATCTAAAAATAGTGGGAAGAGTATATTTTACTCTCCAAAGAGTGACGTTATCAGTTGTAAAGAAAGTTTGGCTATGTCATCTGTATTTCAGTAATCTATTTTATGATTAATGTAGCATTAAATAGTTAAGTTACATTTTGTAAACAAGTTGCATTTTGGTAAATGAAAGAGAGGACAATTTGAAAAATCCACATTCAATGTTTCAAATTTTATCTTGTTAAATCTTATTTAGCAACACTTTTAATAAAAAGTGGTAGGTTATTGATCACTATTTATCAGGATTTATGGGATAAGCCAGCAAACTCCTAGAACTAATTATAATACTCAGTTAAAATAGAAGAATGGGAAAGTCAAAACTGTAATAGTTCCATTATTGCCAAGTCGTATGTTTTGTTTTACCTGTCACTAAACATAAGGAAAAGGTACATGTATGAAACACTATATAAGTATCCAAAGGATTAGACATTGACAGATCATTGGTAGAGTAAGTGCCATCGGTGTGGTGTGACAGAACCACAGTTTCCTCCTGAAAAACATGCATTCCTGTGATGATGAGCAACAGAAGCAGACACGTCATATATTTGAAAGCCCAGCCCAGTAACTCAAAAAAAGGAAAAAAACAAAAGAGCAACTGAAAGGACAGGTATCACTACTACTTTGACTGGGAAAGACAATGTAGCCAGTCTGAGGTAGCTGTATTAGTGATGTCTTGTGAAGTGGATGAAGATTCACCTTTTTGTCCTTAATGTTCTGGATTGCTACAGAGGAAACATTGTGTTTGTCACTGACTTTGCAGTGCTCTCTGTTGCTGCTGTAAGGAAGAAAGGCAAGGTATTAATAACTGATAAGAGACCGTAGAAAAGTGCTGATGGCAATCCTGCTGGTACTGAGCTCATCTTTCAGAAATTTGAACTCCATAAAAATAGGATTAAACTCATTTCCAAGTCACTGTTAGTAGTTTTCTACATGAAAAAATTCTGGGAGGAATTCTGAGAAGATGCAAGGCTCCTGGGAATCTTCCCCCAGGGATAATGTATGTACACAATGGGGAATTTGAGTGGTTTTTATTATGATACTCTTGTCTCTTAGAGTGTGAAATGAACTAGACCTTGCAGAGGCCTCATCCATAAACTGATGTCCTAAACTCAAAGCTTGTTCTTCATCCCCAAGGTGCACTTGATCTTATTAGTGTTTATCTTTGCTGGAGAAATGAACAATTGTTGATTATGCTAAAAATCATACATTTGCAACAATTCTGCCTTCCTGCAACTAACTGTAAGGCAGTCTGAGGTATTGGTTTCCCTCATGTGGGACACCAAACTTCTGTCTGGTTTATGTTGATACAGTAAGGAATCAGAAATGGCAAACTGTAGCAAGTCCTGCCTTAGATCCTTCTAACATCTGTGCAATTCCAGTTCTCTGTTATTTAGGTCAGAGACACAACTCAACAAATCAGGAAAATGGTTATAAATATAAAGCCCTTAATCCTGTGGGGTAGTGGTATCAAAACCACTCAAGGGAGCAGTTTTTTGTTGTCAACTTTTTGCTGTGCATCAGTGCCGTAGGAATACTGATTATTAATTGACATTCTGTTGCTCTCTACATGTAGCTTATTTAGACATGATTACTGCACATAAAGTCAATGGGAAATTTCCCAAATTCAATCAAAACTTTAAGTAGAAACTGAAAACACAAAATGTCTTACAACATCTAATGATCAGGGAATGAGTGATGCATTTTGAAGAGAGCACCAGTAAGAGAAAGTTGTGCTTTCCTTCCTCACAGCTTAAAAATGGAGCCAAAGACCAAAGGATTAAAACATCAACAGCAGCAACATAAGAAACTGCTGGCTGCCATGCTTTCTCAGGATTCCTTTGATTCTGCTCAAAGCACAGCTCCATCTGTAACCGAAGAAGACATTGACAATGAAGATGATGCAATGGAACTACTGGGTAACTGCAAAAAATTATGTGTATTTTCTGAATTTTTTTATTATAAAAAATTGAAAAGAGATTAGTCAGAAACTGCTCCCTATGTTTGAAGCTAAAGTATTCAGCAGCTATGTGAAGGTTCATTAGGGTTTAACGTGAAACTTTCAGGAGAAATGTAAGGAAAACCATAAATGTGTGTGAATAAACTCTCAGCTGCATCCAAATTCCATGAAATCAAATGCTTCAGGTACTTAAAGTAATTAATTTGGTTTCCTACATCAATCCCTTCCAGGTTCTACTTGCAGAATCTATTTCTGTACAAGGAACAGAACCAGCTTCACTGTCTTTCATCTGGTTCTTCTTTTTCTTAGCTGTATCACAGTTTTAACTTCAGTAGATTTTTTTTACTTGCTAGCTATGCAAATCTTATGTAATGTGAATTTGTAACCTCTTCAGAGGATTGATTGTAATTTTCCACTAGTCTGTATTGTATCTTAAATTGCACTCTAGAAGACTTGATGCTGCTGCCTCCCTTTCCTAGAATTACTATTTGTATTTAATTAATAATAGTTGTAATTGTACTTAATAATTTCTTTTCTGCTGTTTTTCAAAGTTTCAGTGTGTGATGCTTAAAAGGAAGTAATGGATTTCAATATTTGTTCACAGTTTCTGCTCTGTGGAACTTTATATGGGATCAAAGCATGGGAATTTCACAATCCCAGAATAACTGAGCTTTCTTGAGTTTGAATTCTGGCATGATTTTTTTTTCAGGTTGGACCTTAATCTAATAATTAGGAAAACATATGAACTTCTTGCTTTCTATATTTCTGTTGCATCCTTACTATAGTCTTCAAAGAAACGCAGAATAATTGGGGCTGGAGGGAACTGCTGGAGGGAACTACTCTTGCCCAACCTTTTGCTCAAAAAAATTAGCCATAGCAGGTTCTTCTGAGTGGATTTTGACTCTCTCCAAAGATGGGGATTCTACATCATCTCTGGGCAGCCTGTTCCAGTGCTTTAACATGCTAATGGTTTAAAAAAAAAATCTGCTTAATTAATTGTGAATTAATAAATCATTTCCTTTTCTTTTTTCTTCTTTTTCAGTAGTTTTAAGTTTAATACATGCATTTGTTTTACAAGAAAGAAGAGAATGGCCTGCATCACTCATTATTTATTGCATACAGGATAGATTTTTTTGTTGTTAATTTCTGTGCAGATAGTGAGCAAAATGTATCCAATAGATGTACAGGTCTTTTCTTCCAGACACTTGAATCTCTGAAGGTATCTGGAACCAAGAAGGCAGTATAAAGGAATTTTCTAGTGTCTTGACATTTGGGTAAAAAATGATCTATCTACCAACTAGTGTTTTGGGGTTTTTTTAATAAGTACTTGATTGTAAGAGTTCATTCTAGTTTTGTGCCATGCAAAACCTGGAATATTTTTTCATCCTGCAATTCATCAAAACTGGCTAAAATTTATACAGAATCAACTTAAAACTAAGAAAGTTCATAAACAGGAGCTCCAGTTTGGGTAGGGTGTTATATAAATGAATGTGAGATTCTGAGGCAAAATCCTGACGTATTTGAGGAGTAGCCATGCTTGTAGTCGTTATAATACCACCATGTTATAGTAACAACTACTGAGAGAAAGTTCAGTATACACATCTTGGTATTTAAAGTGTGGCGTTCCTGAAGAACTGGCTTTTATTTTTATTCTTATTTTGCAATTTGCTGACAATATGTGTGTTGTATTTGGTATGATGGTTAGGCTACATTCTCCAGAACTGCTCAAAATTTGAGGATATGACTGTGTGACATGCGAAGGATGTTTTAGTTTTCCTTTGAAGGGAGCATAAGAACTTCAGTTTCTATCAGCAAATACAGGTATCTTGCATTGCTATATTTTCCAGGTCAGTAACTGTTTTATACGGCGACTGAATTTTTTTTTATTATGTACCACTTGAATCCATTAACTGCTTTGATGCTTTTTACACAACTTATATGCAGTATAACTAATTTCAAATCATGGCTTTCTGCCATCACTGAATTGCAGGGCATTGTTGCATATAGCTCTTTGATTTGTTCTCAGAGTTTGGCATTCTTTCTTTATTCAGCCCTTTCTTAAAAAATTACAAAATTTCATGCTCCTAAGTCAGGATTCTGGGAAAACAGTTCTACTATTTATAGCAGATAATTTAAAGCATACACCATATTTAAAATGCAGAACAAAACCATCCATCTTTAGGTGTGTTCAAGAGAACCTTTTGTGGAGTTTGGTTGATTTATTTAGATATTAAAAGCATGAAGCTGACTTTTTGCATATTTTCTTTAAAAAAAACCCCATCTCCTAGGTGAGTCAATGAAGGTTTTAGCTAGAATTCTTTTATATTCTGAATAAAAAGAAACAATTACATTGTTATCCATTTCAAAATAAATGTATGTGCAAAGATGAAAAAGAATGTTACAGGGCTATATTCTGATTTCAGTTATCACTTTTTATGTGTTAGATAAGATGCATAGGAGGGCTGTTCCCATGCTGGTGACTTTCTAAGTGTGTTCAGTTAAGCAAGTGGCTGATACAGATTAGTGACAGATAACATCATAGTGGAAAGGATCTTCTTGACTTAAAAAAGCTGAGAACTGTAACTGTTAATTCACATGTGTTTGTAAATGTTAAAGGGTCATGCAATTGATGTCTGGGACAAAATTATATCAAGGGACTCATTTTTTTACACATCATAATGCCAAGTATTGTGTTTTGTAAATCTAATCAGGAGCTGATGTAGTTATTTGAGAAATTCTGCAGCCCTTTTGGAATTCTATGACATTTGGGCTTTAGCTATCTCTCACATTTGGCTGAAGTCCACTGGGGCATTGAAATTATGTTATTTCCTCATAACGTTCCCTTATGTTATTCCTTCATCTCATTGATTTACTTTGGAGAGGACTGAACTGTTATTTTTCCTGAAATTGCTGTGAATATTGATTATACAGCCACCAAAGCATGACTCATTCGATTTAAAAAAAAAATCAATTATTTGACTAAGTTTAAGAACATAATTAAGTGTATTGTTGTGCATAAACACACACATAGTAAAAGTATAAGGATTTTTGTAGCATACTTGGACTTAGATATACATTGTTACAGTTTTTACAAGTAAGGAAGATAAGACATTCTGTATTGTTTTACACAATAATGTTAGAGAACAAGTCCTGTGAGGAGCAGGGTACAAGGGTCAATTAGCCTGGAGAAAAGGAGGCGCAGAGGAAACCTTATTGCACTCTCCAACTTTCTGAAAGGAGGCCAGGTGGAGTTTTCTGTCTTCTCCCACGTAACAAGTGATAGGACAAGGCCACAAGTTATGCCAGGGGAGATTTAGGTTAAATATTAGGAAAAATTTCTTCATGGAGAGGTTTGTCAAGCATTTCAACAGGCTGCTCAAGGAAATGGCTGAGTCACCAACTCTGGAGGTATTTAAAAGATGTGTAGATGTGGCACTTAAGGACATGGTTTAGCGGTGGACTTGGCAGTGCTTGGGCAATGGTTGAACTTGATGATCTTAACAGTCTTTTCCAGCCTAAATGAGTCTATGATTCCATGATATTTAGTCATAATGCTCAAGCAGCAATTTCTTGGTTTTGCTCCATCTTTCCGTGTGTTCATGGTACTAAAGGTGTTACCATGTTAACAGATGCTATGCAGTGGTTAACTCTGTAGCACCACTGCAAAGGGTACCCAGGAAGTTCACTCACACAGCTATGGTTGAAGTCAAAGGTGGTGATAACTGGTGGTGAAGCCAATTTCCTGCAATTGATGCATATACTGGTCTGTATGATTCTGAAGAGCCTCTCTGATTTCAATGCAAATAATCTTGTATCTGAGCTGAACTTAACTGTTTGGAACATCAGGACATGTAAAACCATTGCTTCTTTCCTTTGGAGCTGGTTTCACAAAAATAATGCTTTTTTTCCCATAATGTGTAAATCTTAAGTGAAAGTTCAGTGATTGTTTGCCTCATGTTTATTATGTGTAATTCCTTCTATACAGTAATAAACCAGAATCTTTAAAGATAGAAATGCACTTCAATCAGTAATAAACTTTTTGAGTATTGCTTTGGGAGATACCTGATGTGTTCTCTTTGCTTTAATAATTCTTCTTCTAATCTTTATAATTTCTTTTTTTCTTCAAGAGCTTTCAAATGTTAATTATTTAATCATTTTAATACCCTTGAAAGGCTGTCTGGTGATATATTTACATTTTATAACAAGAGGAGATAAATAGAGTATAGTGGAGATTGCTTTTGCCTTAAGGATGAGACTGTAGCTCAGTGTCTGGTAGTCTACCCCTTAAATATCTATATTGCTTTTCTAATGAGCCTCTGAGTCCTTAATGAAAGGGTGTGCAATCTGCAGTGCTTTCAGTATATTGCCTCTGGTTTAACAGACGTTCCTGATTTCCTTGGTTCCTAAAGGTCTTTGACAACATGCAGGAAACTGACTCTGGGCATGATAAATTATACTAATACTAGCAACAGGTTGTTCCTTTTTGCTGTCTTTCCCAGTTGAACAAAACCTTCTCCATTATGTGACTAGAATACATAATTTTTCAGAAAAGAGACCACAAAGCCCTGGGAAAGATGATGTGAGTTGTACTACATCTTCAGAACAGTTTTCTGGCCTGTAGCCTGTTATGTTGTGATTTAAGTAGAATGATTGTGTAGGAGAAAGATGTGTGAATTGCTCCTAATGTTCTCTTTCACTGAGTCTTCTGGTTTTGGAAGCTATTGGGAAATCGGCAAAACTGCCAGTGGGTATGTGCTGTGTAGGGCACGCACAGAAAATGACACTCCTGGGAGACAGGAGGCCTCCTCTGCATGCAGAGACTGGCTGTGCCATACACTGCAAAATTTTCAGTGGCAGATAGAGTGCACTGGTGCCAGTGTGTGTGTAACAGATGTCCTCTAGAAGAGTACTCAGGCTCCATCAGATGTGCGTTTAAATATCTTTTTGAGGTAAAAGTTCAGCAAATACCATATTCAGTTTTTCTTTTTTTTTCTGCCAATATATAAAGTCACTGAGCAAGAGAAATGTGCAGGTCTGTTTAATGTCATTCATGGAGTTCATTGATTTCACTTCATCTTGTGGCCCTTTGCTAAGAGACAAACATCTGTGAGAATATTTTAGTCGATCTGAGAATAGGCAAAGCTTTAACTTGCTATTCAAAGAAGAAGGATTTGGTGTTTAAAAAGTCCTAATAGAATCCTGCTCTTGCTATTTACTATGCTTAATACTAGAGGGGTTTGATGTTTAAATAGAATTTTTGACTGACAATAAATTTCAGTAAGCTGAGTTCTGTTGTTTGGTTAAGAGTGTGTTTGTAATGTTAGAATAAATTATTAAATTAATTAGTCACATATTGCAACACTTGTTGCAACTGCTGGTTAGATAAGCATAAAATGGATTGAAAGTGAGGTTGATTGTGCTTCATATTGCTATAGGGAAAGTAGAGAGAGAAAACCAATTACAGCTAGAGGTACTAGCTTCTCTTGAGTTGAAATAAGTTACATGAGCTAATAAAAAAGCTTCTAAAGAATGATAAATTATCAAGGCATAGATGTGTACTGCATATAATGATGTGCAGAAGTCTAAAATGTCATTGATTTATAGTTTGTAAAAGAAACTAAAGTTTATTTTAAACCTGTACCTAAACAAGGGTGAAGAAAGTGTATGTCCACTACTGAACCGTGTCCTATGCACCACATCTACACGTCTCAGCCACTTCCTTGGGCATCCTGTTCCAATGCTTGACAAACCTTTAATGAAGTATTTTTTCCTAATATCCAGTCTAAACCTCACCTGGCATGACTTGGATCATTGTTCTGTCACTTGCTACGTGGGAGAAGAGCCTGACCCCCACCTGGCTACAGCGTCCTTTCAGGGAGTTGTAGAAGTGATGAGGTCACCCCTAAGCCTCTTTTTCTCCAGGCTAAACACCCCCAGCTCCCTCAGCTGCTCCTCATTAGACTTGTGCCCCAGACCCTTTACCAGCTGCCCTTTTCTGGATATGTTCCAGCACCTCAATGTCTTTCTTTTAGTGAGGGGTCCTAAACTGAAAACAGGATTTGAGGTTTGGCCTCACTAGTGCTGAGTACAGAGAGACAATCACTGCCCTGGTCTTACTGACCGTGCTATTCTTGATCCAAGCCAGGCTGCCATTGGCCTTCTTGGGCACACAGCTGTTTCATGTTCAGTCAGCTATTAATGAGCACTCCCAGGCCCTTTGTCCCTGGGCAGTTTTCCAGCCACACTGCCCCAGCGTGTAGCACTGAGTGGGGTGGTTGTGACCGAAGGGCAGCACCCACCCCTTCGCCTTGTTGAACCCCATATGTACCATTGGCCTTGGCCCATCAATCCAGCCTGTCCAGATCCCTCTGCGGAGCCTTCCTTTGGCACATCAACACTCCTGCCCAATTTGATGTCATCTGCAAAGTGACTGAGGATGCCCTTGATCCCTTCATCCAGATTATTGCTAAAGATATTAAACAGGGCTGGCCCCAATACCGAGGCCTGGGGAACACCACTGGTGACCAGCCACAAGTGGGATGTAACTCCATTCCCCACCTTTCTCTGGCCTGGTCATCCAGCCAGTTTTTCATTCAATGAACAAGTGCACCTATCCAAACTGTGAGTAGCCAGTTTCTTCAGGAGAACACTGGGGAAATGGTGTCAATTACTGAAGTCCTGGGGGACACCATCCACAGCATTTCTGTTTTCCAGTAGGTAGGTCACTTTGTTGTAGAAGGACATCCTGTTCATCAAGCAGACACTGCCTTTGATAAACCCATACTGGGTGAGCCTGATCCCCATGGACATCAGGTTTTCCTTCGTGTGCTGTGTGGTGGCACTTGAGATGCTCCACTCCATGACCTTCCCTGGCACTGAGGTCAGGCTAACGGATCTGTAGTTCACCAGATCCTTCTGGCTGCTCTTGTAGATGGGTGTCACATTTGCTAACTTCTCACATTTGCATATTGATAAAGTATCTTTATGTACTTGCCCTGATCTTCTATCATCCCTAGAAATGGGATATCCCTAGGATGCTGGATAAATTGATGTCCAAACTACTTTGTACTTCTTTGGCACGCTCAGGTTAGTTTAGGCATACTGGGTAAATCATTCTGTGGCAATATATCTAAGGAAATCCAGTAATGGATGTAATTACTTTTGTGCCTGGATTTGTTTTAGTCAGGGTGCTGACTCTCCAATATTAGTAATTGGCACTTGCATCTTCATATACTCTGCATATATTTTTTAGCTTACACTGAAGCTCAAAATGTGAATGTTGGAGTTCACAAACTGGTTGGGGAGATCTGGCCCACTTGATTGACTAGTCTGTTTGCAAAACTGCTGCCAGCTCCTGAGCAATCACGTTCTCTTTATGAAGCATGCAGGGAAAGAAAGTAGGAAAAAAAGTCAGTTACAACAGTCAAACTTGTAATTTAGTAAGAAATTACCGGATTTCTTCACTTGTAGATTCAGAAGAGAGCAGGGGAACCCTGTGAGCTCTGGTGAGGGTTCTTCACTATTCAGTTAAAGACGTTTGAAATCACTGTTTTTGTGCTGGGAGAACAGGATTGATCTAGAGCTATCCAGACAATTCAGGGAGGTGACAGCAGAGTGAGAGTTACCATGATTACTGGATTTTGGGTATCACAACCCTGTAGAGCTAGTGTTAGAACTGCTTCATTGAATTCCTTGGCTTTGGGGCTCTTTTCAGCTACTGAGGGGAGATTGTTCATCCGAGTGATAAATAGGGAGAGGGCTTATTCAAAGAGACATTTGTGAATTTAATTCCTATTGTGAGGCAAGGGTGTGAAGGCAAGAAATTATGTCCAAACACAGCAGAGCTTAAATGTATTTTTCTTGTTAATATTTGGCTGATTAGTGTCAGGTTTTTCTGAATTACTGAAGTATCAACTTCTGTGAACAAATTGTCCTTTATTTTATATACAGATAATTTGCTCACAATAAGATAATTACTGCCAGCAAGAACATTGAGTGAAGTGTATAAATTTAGCAGGGTTTTGATGGTTGGGCACAGAGAGCTACTTATTTATATAAAATCACGCATATAAATTCTAAAAAAAATGAAATAAAATATTTTTTTTTGCAAGAGTATTTCTTAGGTTTTGCACCCTGAATCATGGTGCTGTTTATAATAATGGACAGAATTTGGCATATATAACAACACAAAGTAAGAATTGAAACAAAATGAACCAAGCCAAAACTATGAATTAAATACTTTAAAATGTGCTTTTCTGTCCATCTTTATAAACTAGAATTTATTGAGAGGAAGGTGGTGGAAATCCATGTAGAAAAACTGATTGCATTGCCATGCGCTGCAGAACACCACAGTATCTTTTTCAAAAATTCATGTTAGGTTTTTCTGATGCATTCATTACTTGGTGAAGCCTTTCCAATTGTTGAAACTGTAATTTAATGCCATTTGCAGAAAATAGGGGTAGATTTACATTTCCTAATGGATATAGATGTTTTACGTTCTGGTACAGCTAGGGGAAAGTGTATGAAATTCCTGAAAAAGACTATTTGTTTAATCTGATGCACCAAAACTAAGACAGTTCTGTTGAAATACTATGAATATATTGTCTACTTATGTAAATATTATGATTCAAAACTTGTTATGTATTGTTTCTCAGTATTTTATACTGTATTTGCTTTAGTTTCTCTGTTTTATTTGGTTTTGGTAGTGGAGTTTGGAACTCCAAATGTGTTTGAGACACAGGTTATTTGTGGTTTATTCCTAACTGGTATATTAAAGTATATTTTAATTACTGCTTTTCTGCTGATGTTAATTTATATTAGTGGCTTCTATTAAGAGTTAGATTTGAAACAATTTAGTTTATTTCCAGAACTGATAATGTATGCCATGCAAAATGATCATCAGAAAGCATTCATAATCAAAATATATAATTTTTTCTGCTTCCTAACATTAGAAGCCTAATTTCACATGATTTAGTGGAATTGTGTTGGCACTTGTCAAGACATGAGCTTATATGCTTCCTGTGTGGAGCACCATGACTCTTTAAGGAGAATTTTGTGAGAAACTAAAAAATTATATATTAAACTGAGGGCTCATGACACTCCTTCTTCTGCCATTAAAGAAAAGGAGAAAGAGATGAGAGGATGTATTAATGTTACATCTCAATGTCGATAGATACCACTTATATGAGAATTTCAGTTACCATGTATGAATAGATTCTGCAAGGGAACAAAAGAGTATTTTGGGAAATAATACCTTCTTGTTGTTACAGTAATTGAGAATCACACAACTGTGTCCTAGTCTCAAAGAAAGAGTCAGCATTTAGGTGATAAGCCTTGAAAAGGCTCAGTCTGCTTGAACCTCTTACTTAAAAGTGAAAGCTAAATTATGAGAGCTGAATGTGTGGTTCAAATAACATAGCTGTACTCAAAATAGTGCAAGGCCCAAGCAGCTCAGAACACTCAGTGGCAGTAGAAAGTCACTTCATACTTTGCTTCAGCTGTTTTCTACATCTTTCTGTGTTTCAGTAGGTTGGTTAAATTTGTTTCAGTTTCAGGTGGAGTATGTAATGGAGCTGATCCCAAGCCTGGTAGTGCTAGAATGAGGCTGTGGGTAGATTTTATGCATGCCATCATAGCAATGAGAAATCAGGTATCTAATACATTGCTCTCATCCCTCTCTCCTTCTCTCAAAAAAATGTCTTTTGATGTGGAATGTGGCATTTGATTGCTATGTACTCGGTACGTTTTAGGGTCTTCATACAATGTAGTTTTAGATAGTTTGCCTTGAAACAGTAAGTATTTCTCCTGTTTGCAGTTAGGTAAAGTGTTTTCTATATTTACTGTTTAGGTGATACTCTTAGCATACCTCTTTGCCCCTAAATCACTCATGAGTTCATTCTTGTATTAATTATTCTTGTTCTGCCAACAGTAGGGGAAAATCACACAGACCTAAATTAAAATTTACTGCCTGAGGGCTGATTCCTTGTCTCCTTTCATTAAATGAATACACCAAATATTTTTGGCTTTTCTCTGGGCAGGAAAGCTATTGTTTCTTGCTCATTCCAACACACTGTGTATTTGGATTTCAGGATTTCCTACCTCATCTACCCCAAATACTTCCAGTTAAAGGTAAGGTGATGTAAAAATTGTATGCTACTTTGTTTTCCTTTTGGTGTGTTTTTCCATTGTTACAAGGCAATGCTTTGTGGTGTTAAAATTAACTTGCATCTGCAGGGTAGTTGTTTGCCATGTGGCAGGATAACACAGCAGCTGATGTTACATCTTCCAAGATGTATAGGCAGCAAATCATATGATAAAGTAACACAGTTACCATCAAAATCTGTAGCAAAAATCAGTGCTCAGTAAATAATAGTGTATTATCAGGGAGAAAAAACCAAACTCAAACAGTATCTATACAAGCACTTACTAAAAGCCTTTTAATTTTGGCTTGTAAGGTTAGCATGTCCTGAGACTTGATATCCAGTTTAGCAACTGGTATAATTCACAATTGTCACTGTGGTTTATTGATGCAGAATTAATAGAAGGACTATTCAAGAGATATTGATAAAGTCTGACAAGTTTCCGAATCACGGAAGATAAGTAGGGAGTGCTGATTGTGAGTTTGTTACTTTGGAAATCACACTGAAATATCTGTTATACACTACCAATGTTGGTAACTCCAGAAGACTGATCACTTAGTTGCTAATGTGTAGTTAATTATTTGTGTTTAAATTCACAGTTTTGCCATGTGGATTTGTAAGTATGAGTGAGAAGTAGGTGTATGATTATATTGAGAAGAAGTAATTGGGTTGTAAGATCTTTTCTCAGATTGTAAAACTGCCATTTTTTAGTGTGAAACTTAACAAAATGAAATTGGTGTTGACAAGTACTGTAACAGGATGGGGAAATAATATTATAGCTTTAGTAACACATTCTGCTCCATAAGTGGGATATTTCAAAATAACTAGTATTCCCAGCAGAAACAACAATGAATTAGTACATCTGATATCTCATATATGTGTGATATTATCTACTAAGAGTAAAATAATGAAATAAGAGGAAGTGATTTAGAAAATAAGTGATTAGGAGAGGAAATAGAAAAATAGAGCCTTATCTTCCTTTATCTTTGAGGCTATTTAATTTATTTATTTTTTTAAATGGCAAAACCTCATGGACAGAAATGTGGGTCAAATGGGAAGTCAAAGTTTCCTGAGTCTTCAACTGCTGCAGCAGAACCATATCCTTTGATGTGATGGGATGTGATAGTTTTGAGGTAAGCAGATAGTAAAGAAGTAGAGGTACTGCCTTTTCCATGCCTTTCACATTCACTTGTTCTTATAGCTTGTGTTTTCTTACAATCCTTAAAGAAAAAAAAAAATGCATGGAGTACTATAAAGGATATAAGTTATGATAGCAAAGAGATTGAGTAGATTATGTTGCAGTAAGTCTAGCAGCTAGAAGTAGGAAACATCCCTTTTAAGACTGTCCAGTATTTATAAATCTATGGGTTGAAGCTGAGGGAACTCAGCCTCCCAGAGCTGAAGTGGAGGCTCCTGAGAGGAGCCACACCCTTTTCTGAGGTGCACAGCAGCTGAATGAGTGACGCTGGGCAGAAATTGATGCAGGAAAAATTCTGATTAAATATAAAGGGGAAAAAAATCAGTGCATGGATACATAACTGCTGAAACAGGTTGCCCGGGGGGGTTGTGGAGTCTCTGACCTTGGATGTTTTCAAGACTCAGTTGGGTAAAACCCTAGGCATCTTTGATGATGCTACTACGAGCAGGGCAGTGAGCCCTGGACATCCTGAGGTCTCTCTGAGCCTGAATGGTTCAGTGAATTCCCAGTGTAGAGAGGGCCATGACATGTGATTTTGCTGTACTCTGCTTGTAATATACTCAAAATGGGATCATTAGAAACTTAATGTCGATCTATATCTGAGTAAACTACTGTGCAAATAAATGTTTTATCAAACAAAGCATACAGGCTGAGACAAAGGGATTCGATCTAGACTTCAGAGGGAAAGTAAGATTGGTAATGAAATAGGATACTTTCTGTGTGATTAAAGACATGCAGAGGGGTTTAAAATATTGGATGGTTTAGAAAACCTGTATAAGAATTATATCTGTCATGCAAACATGCGTGAATGATTGCTGTATTTCCTTATTCCTCTCACATCTGTATTACTTAACATTAAAAGGCAGTTTCAAATATGGTAACAACTATTAGAGGTACAGCTGCTCTTCTAACTAACAAGTAGCTGATTACCAGTTCAGTCATCTAGAAGGGACATTCATTTACTGATGAGAATTGTATGAGCCTTCTAGTATTGCTGAAATTCTGTCAGACTTCATGGTTATCTCCAGAACCATAGGGGTAAAAAGAAGCTGCAGGCTGATTCAAAACCAAAATATTGATTTTGCTTAGGAAGAAGACCAGATAAGAGGGTTGAAGGGTATTGTGCAGTTAAACACTCAGAAGTAAATATATTTTTGTGCCACATTTTACAAGTTGATACACAAAAATAGTTAATATTAAAATTATACAGATAGAAATTTTATATAAAATGACCAAGACAAGTAATTACAGCTCATTACAGTTGTTCACCTTTCCTGAGCCTTTGAAGTGCACTGAAATGCCTGCCTGAAATTATCTAAATAAGTGGTAGTGAATGGCTTCCAATTTTTGCTTTCTCTTCAGAACAAGTAATTTAAAAAATGGTAGCAGGCTTTAAGGGTTGATAGGTAGCTTAGCAGCTGTGAGGGCAGTAACAGGAAGTTAAAATGAGGAGGTGAAATGCTATGAGTAAAAGTTAGTAGAAGTATCTGAAAAAACTCCAATGTGATAGTTCCTTGGTGGACTAGAAGAATGACAAATAGATGGAAAAATGAGTCCTCTGGGCAGAAAGCTGGAGGCATCCCAGACTCTGTGGTAGAGACCCATATTTAGATAGAAGAAAGAAACAGTTCCTACAGGTTAGATGAAAGTTTAGTATTAACCCATGGGCTCCAGATAGAGCAATCCTAATGGAAAATTAAAAAAAAACAAACCAAAACAAAAAACCAGCAACAAAAAGACCCAAACAGTGAATAGTCAATAGAGTGTATGAATTTATTTAGGTACATTTGGAAACTTTATTTGGTAGAATACGAGGTGATAAAATATGGATATATTCAATGCGAGGAAGCAATATGAAGTTACACATGATGGCAGATAGAATCTCTACAGACAATCAGCAACATCCTCATGACTCCAAAATCCCTGACAGAGACTGTGGATAGTGCAGTTAACCATGACACAGGTGAGGAGGCTGTGTTATTTAAAATGCAGTGAATATAATAATTTAAAATGAGGTGTTACCGTGACCCACACAAAGCAGTCCTGGTTATTGAACAGGTGAAATATGAGGTCTTGGTGGTATCTTATGGAGAGATGCAGAGTCACACTGCTCACTGCTGCAGTCTGCAGAGGAACTACAGCATTCACATCTTGGGAAGTGAGAGGAAGATACAGAACTAGGTGAGGCTAGTGCTGGGAAAAGCATATGGGCACCTGAGTCATAAATATCTAGTGCCTTTCCAGAATTGCACAGCCTGGCCAGCATACTTTGGAGCCTCTGCATCAGTTTATGTTGTCTTCAAAAGTCATTAATGTTCTAATATTGTTAGGGCTTATATTAATTTATTAGATTTTTTAAAAATGGAAACAGACCTTGCAAACATTTAATTTTTTCTTCAAATTTGATGAGATTAATGGTGCTTAAGAAAAGAAATAATCCAAAGGCAGAAGAAACTTCTGATGGATAAGCAGTATTTTCCTTGAAATCAATAATGAAAAAACAAGGACAATAAAGGAATCTCCTATTTCAGTTTTGGCCAAATCTTAAGATTTGTTGCTTGCTTTATATTGATTTCTTACAAAAACAGGTCCCCATTAATTTCATACAGTACAGTGAATTCAGTGGAACCTTGTTTAAAGGTTTTTGTTTGGATGCACAGTTTTCTCATATCCTGAGGTAACTCTAGCACAAGTATTTGAACACAGACAAAATGAATTGCTCAAAAAGTCATGATTTTCTCTGAGAATGACTAGGATAGGCTTCTGCAGTACTCCTCAGCACTGACTCAGTCTAATGCCTCTGCCACTTGTGGCAGCCTGGAAGAGTTTCTTTCTATTTCCAGAAAGGAAATGTTTCCTGTAATACACTGGAAATAGAAGATACAATGACCTGGCATATGCCTCAATGAAAAACCTGAGATATGACCTCAGACACTTTCTGCCTACAGAGATGAACATGATTCCAGAAGCAGACTAAGAGGCTCCTGAGGTAACTGATTTTGGCACACTGGTTCTTGATACCTCTCTGCATTTGGGACTCTGTTTCTCACTGATGTTGCAATGATGTCTTTATTCTGCACCAAAGTCATACTCTGAAGACTTTATAATTGTGATTGCTGTTTACCCTGAAATTCCAATTATATAATGAGAATATTGTTCAGGTGGGACTTCTGTCTGATAACTTTAGACTTTATAGGGATCTGCACTGTTAAACACTGCAAAAATGTGAATGGCACTGGGAATGTACTTAGGCTTTGTCCTGCAAGCAGGCTCACTAAAACAAAGAGGCTGTTCCTTAGTGCATTTTTACTCGTGTGCATTGTATGGACTGTTATTCCATTTGCATTAGGATTGGACCATTCAGGTTCAGCCTGTCATTCTTTTGTTCTACAACAGCTTTCAGTTTATTTTAAAATAACAAGCCAACATAATGAATGTGATTTAGTAGTTCTAATTACTTTGCGAAAGAAGCTGCTAAGATAAAGAACACAGAGGTTATATTTCTCACAAACCTGTTTCCATGTATTTTATAGTAAAAATACGGATAGAAAAGTGAACGTTTTGGGTAAGCAAGAGAGTGTTTGTGCAGTTTACAGGCCTGGTTCCGCAGCCCAGTGGATGGTTAGGAGATATGAACGCGTAGCAAGGCAATGCCATGTCGCTGTCGCTGAGCTGAGCAGGAGTGACGCAGGTATTGTCGGGGGCCAGCCGCTCCCACCAGGGGGCGCTGGC
Source organism: Illadopsis cleaveri (assembly GCA_013399915.1). Taxonomy (NCBI): domain Eukaryota; kingdom Metazoa; phylum Chordata; class Aves; order Passeriformes; family Timaliidae; genus Illadopsis; species Illadopsis cleaveri. The sequence goes on along the minus strand of VXBB01009306.1, from coordinate 766,222 downwards.
GCTTTTCCTTAGGGGTTGATTAATCTAAAACTAGATGAGATTTAATCTGCTTAAAAAGCGAACAAAGTGCTGCATGTTGCAGGAGAGAAATACCATATGGGCAAGAAAACGGGGCGAAAAAAGGCACAGTGTAAACCTTTAGTGTTATTTTTCCATTCAAAAGTTATCAAAAATAAAATAGGTGCTTTATTTTACTAAGAAGTTAATAAAATATGTATGGAAATACACACTGAAGACTGCATGTGACTACAGGAACTGATAAGTAATTTTTAATTAGTGTTCTGTGGTCCACAGAAACTTTTTTTTTTGCAATGAACATTTAAAAACTATCATTATAGAAATATGCATCAAATAAAAGTAGCGCACAGAAGAAATGAGAATCAGATTTAATTTTTACTCCTTGAATTAAAAAGTAAAATTTTTGTAGGAGAAAGCAAACATCTTTTTCTTCAAGAAATGCTGAAATGTACAGCAAAAATATTAGGTGTTATGGACCTCCATTTAGCCTGCATTATAGTGCCTATTTGAAACTGCACAAATTTGTCCTTTTTAACAAAATGTGGGAAGTTTGCGGTTTGCCCAATTTTCTGGTCTAGGTTAGTGGTCCTGTAAGCCTATCGCATGATTCCTCTAATTGTACAAATTTTGAATATCTGGTTTGTGTCACCTTGATTAATGTAGAAGCAAGTGAACTCAGAGAGCAACACTTGTCAAAATATGACAGAAACACATCAACAATTGTTGCTCATAAAGACTGCTACCGCTGTTCTCTTGTATATGTCATTTATCCCAATTTTTGTAAATCTGCTGGCAAAGCAGTTATTGAGGTATGGGGAGGGAATAAATGTGTAGGAAAGAGAAGAACTGCTGATGTTCAGTTAGAGTTGCTGAGTTATATTTTTGCAAGAATAAACTTTGTTACTGTGATGAATTTGAACTTAATTTAGTTTTATTACATTTGTAATTAACTTAGCATGTAGTTAATGCTAGGCTTACCAATGGTGACATTTAAATAGTGCTGGAAAATGATTTATGGATCAAGAGCGTGACATTGTATATGATGTAATGTGTTTAATGGAACACGTGTACAGAACTACAGTTCCTTGTATCACGCTAAAAGAACTAATTAGTATGGATCAAGGGATATGTGAAACCCATCGTCAAAATGGTAGTCTTTCATTCATCCTCCTTCCACAAAATTAATAGAATTATTCCTGGTTTTGTTGCAGTGATTATTGTATCCTTGTCCTCAGTATAACATTGATATTATTTATATGAAATGTTTATCACAAAATAAGGTTTAACAATACCGTGTGCGTACAGACCAGAAAAACAAACTCTTGGAATGAAAATGTAAATGTATAGAACCTAAAAAATGGGCTTGGTATCTCCAGCTTCAGTTGTTTAAATTTTAACCAATTTGATACTTTCTCTTTAAGATGAGTTTTGCTGTTCACATAACTACTTCTTAGTTGGTGTGCAAAAGGCATTGTATTGGAATAATAGGGACAATTTGATTGTTTTAAGTTTTGGTTAAAAGTACATGCAATTTTAGCAATTAATTTATGAAGTGTATGTTGATCACTATAGAAAATAAGAAGTTAGTGCTACAGCTGCTGTTAAACCCCTCCTACTGAACTTAAAACAGAATTTGTTTTCTTCTAAGAGATTGTAGGTCAAATGGATTTAAAGGGCTACCTTTTCTCCAGCAAAGAAAATTTTTCACTGTGTATGTATTGCTTTCTCTTTTCAGACTTTAATTCCTACTTTTAGTTTGTAACACACCTTCTACTTCGTTAGAATCGTGTGGAAAAATTGAATTTTAAATGGTTCTAATCCTGACACTGTTTTTCTGGCAAGTTGTTAATTGTGTGACTCTTTTAGCAACTTGAATTTTTTATTTGATTTGTTTATACAAAAGCCCATCTCAAATAATTGACTGAGTTAAGTCTGTTGAAAGAAGGGAGAACTTGTGGTTTAAATAATAATAAAAAAAACTCTAATGCTTCTCTTTATCTTATAAGGGAAAAAATAGTTTGTTTTGCAAATTGTTTTGTAAAAGGAAACAGAGCATTAGGATATAATCACCTACTTTTTAAGAGGTTCTTGCTATAAAATATTAATAGAAATCCTTGCTCTATGAAAATAAAAGGCTCAAAAGTCTTTAAGGTAAAAGACAATGCTGATAGATTCTTCTTTTTGTATGTGTGTGTGTGAGTGATCACTTCCACACAGAAGATTAGGGGAAAAAAAAAGCTAATGCTATTCAAAAAAGATGCTTTTACATAATACCTACTCCTAGAGCACAGGCATTGCTCATATTCCCTTCAGAGAGATCATATCTAATAAGCTATGATGGTCATTATAAACAGATGTAGGCATAGATACTGCTACTGAAAACCATCACTAGCTCAATTTAAACTTTACTCTAGATAGTATTTACCTAAATCTGTGATGCAATATGACTGTAATTCCTGGGAGATAAGAGTGCAGAATGGAGAATAGTGTGGATAATTTTGTTTGGACATGTCATGTATTAACTGAAGTGAGTTACAACAAGCAGGAAAAGAATACAAGATAAAAAAATGGCATAATTATAACTTAGCTGGCAAAAAAATAAAGTGAATTTATAGGGATTTATTTTGTGACAAAACTATAACTCCAGAAGACTTTCAAGGAACAGTCCCTTTGTAAGCTCTGTCTTCAGTAGGTGAGTTATCAAACGTAGGACTGTTTTTTCTTTTTTTAAAGTGTGAATAGATGTAAAATGGCGGGACATTTAATCGCAACTTGAGAAATACTAGACTTAGGCATTACTTAGACTCTATTACATATGTCGTTGAACTCCTTGTTAAAATATATACTTAGAATGTCATTTTTTAATGGATGATTACATGTGCTCTTGTTCTCTGTGCCTGTTTCCAACCAAGTCCATCCTTCACTTTTCTCTCCATTTGCACTGCATGCTCTCAGTTCTGATGCTTGGTGAAACAATGCTGGCAAGTGTCCAGCAGAACAAACAGTGATTAACTGTCCAATACTGGAGCCTTTGAAAAGAATGTACAATGTAGAGGTAGGATATTCACTAGGTAGGATACACCTGTCAGTATCCCTGTATGGTAGGCAGATAAGCTGCTAGCTCTAAAAGCTTTTACTAACTTCGGATAAATTTGAAGTTTTAAGGCTCTTACAAGGATGCCACATTGACTTTGTTTTCCACAGAAGTGTCAATAAGATGTCTGATAGTAATTAAGTACTCATGACTTGCCACAAAATTTTGGATTCCTGCTTCAATGTCTGAAGTCTAAAAACTCCTTGGTAAAAGAGATACTTAATTATCTTAACATAAGCAGACATACTTTTGTGTTCCTTACACTTAGAAATGATAAAACCATTTAACTCAGTAATATTTTCTTGGAAATCTTTTGAGAGGTACAAGAAATAAGGAAAAAATAAGATGAAATTGCATGTATTCATCGTTATTACAAGAAAATGAAAACCAATTATACTGTTGTTCAGGAGTTGAAGGTTTACTTCTCGCAAGCAACTTTATTTTAAGTAACTTTTTCAGAATGATGGATGAAGTAAATCTGCAGAATCAGATTGTCATCTGCAGAATCATATTTTTATTTTTCAGAAAATAAATGTCAGTTTTTCCACCTGAAGTTTAGCATACATTTATGTGAATGACCTCAAGTAATATCCAGCAAAAGTCTGTGGTGCACATATATATGTATATGTATATATAGTCATAGAATCATAAAATGTTTTGGGTTGGAACAGACCTTAAAGATCATTTTGTTCCAATCTCCATTTTGTAGGCAGGGACACCTCCCACTAGAGCAGGTTTCTCAGAGCTCCATCCAACCTGGCCTGGAACACTTCCAGGGATGGGGCATCCACAACTTCTCTGGGCAGCCTGTGCCAGTGCCTCACCACCCTCACAGAAAAGAATTTCTTTCTAACACCTCATCTAAATCTACCCTGTTTCATTTTAAATCTATTCCCCCTTGTCCTGTCACTATATATTCCTGTAAATAGTCGCTCTCCATCTTTCTTGTAGGTTCCCTTCATGTACTTGCATAAACAATGCAAGTAGGTCACCCCGAAGCCTTTTCTTTTCCTGACTGAACAATTCCAATTTTCGTAGCCTAATATTTGGGTTTTTTCTGTGACTACAGGATTTTACTTTTTATTGTTACAAATAATAGGATATTATTAATTAGTTGCCATGAAGGTGAATATTGTTGTAATATTACTAATTTGAAATCAAGAATTACAGTGTAAGATTAATGTTTCAGCATTTTCATGATTTCTTGCCAATAAAAGGGTAGGGCATTTCCTGTGAGAAGTGTTTACATCTTTTTTCTGTGTTTCCCTCTACCCTGGGGATCACTGAAACTGGCAGAGTATTTTTAAGTTGCAATTTAGGTTTGAAATTTTGACATATATGAATCACATGCCTATTTAGACATGCCTCAAAGAAAAAGTGTGAATATTAAGGTAGAATGAATAGCAGACATTGTCTTTGTTATTTTCTTAAATGTTTTGTTCCAAGTAAGGAATTTGAAAATCTTTGTGTGAAGGCTCCTGATTCCGCTGCTGCAGGCTGCTGAAAATGGCATTCTTGACAATTTCCCAGCTACTTTTAGTGGTGGAAAAACAAGAATGTCATTTTCACGGAGAAGCCGCCAGGACCTGCAAGATCTGTGCCTCAGGGGCAGCCCCACTGTGAGCTGTGCAGTTACAGGCCTGGGCCACCTCGCTCAGGATGGCTCAGAATTTACAAGTGTGGTGTGTGTCCAAATCTGCAGTTAAGGGAAGGGTTATGATGCCATGTTCAGGGTGTAAACCTGATCTTTGGTTAGAGCTCTAGTTTGTTTAAACTGCAGGCTTCCGGCTCCTTGGAAATTCTCAACCTTTGTACTCTGAGAGCTGATGCTGACTGCTGCCCAGTAGGCTTTCTCAGGCTGGTGGGATAACAACGAGACGTCCAGCAATGACATCTGTGAGGAATTCCTACCAAAATTACTGCTACTGGTGTAAATCTGTGCTGTATGGGGTAAAAATATAGCAACCTGGTATTTTTTTTGAATTAAATATGCTTAAACTTAATGATGTAGTACTTTTGAATATAGCTGAAACATGGACATCTGAACGTCAGTCTTCCACTGTTAGTGTGAGGGCAGTTGTTGCTGAAATATGTTTGATGATGTTCAACTAGAACTACCTTGAAACATGTTTGAAATACAGAGCAGGTAATACCAGTCATCTTTGTCAGCTCAGAATTGTTTCTCCTAAAAGAAGGAATGAGCATCTGGAATATTGTTGGTGGTCATCAAAGTAGATTTCTGTTTTCAGTGGTCCAGAACTGTTGTGCAATTCTGACAAAGCTTGTGGTCTTTTTACCTCTAGAAAGGCATTGCTTAACTAACAGTATGGCAAATACTTCTGTCTGTGGTTTTCATATTTTAACAGGATGGGCTCTGAGCTATTGTCCTTTTGCATGCTTGGTTAACAAAATGAGCTGCAATTTAGAGAATGAATAGTGCTTGTACCCCCTAGGCATTGTATAATTTCTTAAAGGCAGTCTGCCCATGCCGAATAAACGGCTCTTGGCTGTGAAATAGATAATGTTTTCTTGCTGTAGTCAGGCTCCATGAAAGGGAAAGCTGCCAGCATTTACAAAACAATTTAATATAAGCAGTGATTCTGACACAATTGTGAAGGCAAGGCAAAACCGCATTTCTTTACTATAATTTTTGCCACAGCATAAAATTTCTGAGAGTTTAGAAGTTGCACTTTGACAGTTGTTGGTGTAATGTTGCATTTATGCAGCATTTCAAGTAACTTCTCTATGAAGATTAGTTATAATCATGATCAGCAGAATTCAAGAACGTATAATCATGTTTGGTGTTTCATTGTGAAGAGTTAAATTCTATTTTGTTGGCTTATTAAGCTCTCCTGATTGAAAGAAATTGTCAGTATGTATATCAGAACCCTTTTTTGCACCCTGCAATTCAAAGGATAGTCAAGAAAGTGTTTTCTTTAGTTTTACTAGCATCCCTTTGGTGATAGGTAAAATAACAGTTTTGTGTCAGCCGGTATGCAATGTCCCAGTGTCATTAATTCACACTGAATATCTTTGAACAAGTATCTTTATCTGAAAAATTTTGGAGCTCAGTACTTGTTTATTAACCAGCATCTTGTGTAGTAAAAAGAGAAAATACCAATTTTTTTAAAGTAAGTGCTTATTTTGCATTAAAACTAAAACTAATTGTATTTATTACAAAATTTGTTTGAGAGTATGACTGACTTTAGAAAAAATTATTTAAATTTCTGTATGAATTTACCTTTGCAGTCTGATTAATTTTTAGCTAGCTGCTTACTAGGTTCAGTTCTGAGAAAGAAGACATCACAGGAGTTTCTGTATAAATATTTCAGAATTTCACATAAGAAATACATTGTTAGGATGTGAGCTATAACATTGCTTCTGAGGCTAATATTGGTCACTTCTTACTGCTTCTCTTTCTCTCAATATTTAGTAAGCCAACCATTTATGTATGAGGGATTTTTCTCTGCTTTTGAAAGGTGTGTGTTCGTAGTAATGTCAAGTTTATTTTTCTCCTTGGAAAGCTACACAAAGGGGATGTTCCTAGTGACTAGGCTTGAGTACATCTTTTGCTTTCTGAGTGTATGTAATTATGGTTCATGAAGGTGTTGGCAAAATATTGGCTAGTAGGTACTTACAGGGATGACTTACTTGGACTTTTGTAAAAAACCTTTGCCAAAACCTCAAACAAGAGTGTACTAAGGAGATAAAGTAGTCATAAAGTGAAAAATAAAGTGCTGTCATGGATTAATAGCTACCCATGTGGCGAGAAAGTAATAATTAATACATTAAGCATTATAACATTTATTATTTTAGTAATCCAGTAGCAGCGGGTACCTCCATTAGAATGTCATCATTTAATGGGAAGTGGGTGGTAAAAGAAGTGATATTTATGGCATTACTCTGAAATATCCAAGATGGTCAGGGCCAAAAACAAGTTAAGGATTTTCTAAAAATTAGCAATGTTATATTAGATGTCTTTTGTGGTTGAGAAATGTCCTTGGAGAGATCAGAAAGAATGATTTGTCTTACTGCTACATTCTTCAGACAACTAAATCAAAATGAATGGTTGTGATATGTTTGCAGGCCCACAACAGCTGTGAACATACAAGGAGCCCGATACCTTTGGCCCATGCTATTAGGTCAAAATAGTAACATTGTCTGCACTGGATATCCTGCTTTCAAGTGTCTTTCCTGTTTCTGTTAGTATCCAGTGATCTATCCCCATCCCGGTTTGGTATAATGCCTTTCTGTTCTAGGCACCCTCATCTCAGAGCAGATACAGCAGAAGGGAAGGACATTGGAAAATGAGAGGGAAACTACTGAAGACAGACAGAAGTTGAAGAGTTTTATAGATTAGAGAAGGAATGAAAAAGGGCATGCAAAATCGTTAGTGAGTATAAATTGGTTCTTGTCTGGCTTCTGACAGACTTGCCGCAGGAGATTGTTGGCTGGAGTTGTTGCCACCCTCAGCCATCTGCCTTGCCCTGCGCCTTTAATAGATATGGAAGCCCCCAAGGCAGAGACATCTGATCTGCTTGTAAATCAGCTTGTGAATCACTGATGTTTTCAGCCCAGTGCATTAAGGAAAGCTGTTTCTGCCCAGGAGAGCAGCACTGTCTGGCAGGGGAGGGAAAGATGGTTTCTCCTGGTAGCAACTTCAGGGCAGCGTGAGTCTGCCAGCGACTTCATGTATTTGAAATTTTGAGGACAAAAGCTTACTACTAACTACTGAAAGCTGGTAAAAAAGGAAATATTTGTTTTATCTAGGGTTTATTTCAGTGGGGAAAGTGTTCACAGTAACAGAAGTGATTTTAGCGTGATCTAACCCGATAGTGATATTCCCTGTATATCGTTTTTCACCCTGTAAGTTTTCAGCCCCTGTTTTCCAGTGAGGCTGTTTTTGTGTGGACTTAAGATGATTTTGTATGATGTGCAACTCTGTCTTTGAGTTCTAGCCCTTTTAAATCTACTGTCAAATTTCAACGGAAGCTGACAGTTTTCTAATCCAGGAAATTTCCTCCAATTCCCTGGAAATTGGTGTCTGCCTGGAATTGAATCTCATTAGTACCATCCTAATGGAAGCGTCAGTACAAGGTGAAGAAATACCACTGCAGACTGATCACTATTATGGCTCTGAAACAAACAAAGCATCTGCTGACTTGCTGAAGCATTTTGGGTCAAGCTGTTTGAGTAAATGGAGGGGAGGAAAAGAAGAAAGGTGGGCAGGATTACTAGAGAGAGGATACTCTGAGAAATATGGAGGGAAACAGCTGATATTAGCATGAAGGAATTATTGAGATGTAACACAAATCCCTGAGATTCAAGATTCTTTAGGTTTACGGCTTACAGAGTAGCTAACTCTACCTTTTTTGTGTATTTTAATTTCCCTGCCAGACTGAATTTTACTTTTATTAGATGTTGCAAGGTGTGTGCTTTAACCATTCAACATGATACCAAGTGCAAACCTCAATTTAAAATTTAGATGATAAATGTAATTGTAAATGCTGCAAGCAGCAAGTAATAAGCAAAGCAGTGAATAACATGGCAGAATGCAAACTTTTTTGTTAAGTTACCTGTTCTTACTTGAAAACAGAATATTAAACTTAGACTAAAAAGCTGTTGCTTGGCCTGACATTCTTTTATAGTGTATTGCATGTGAAGAACTTCTGAGAGTGTTCTATTCTGTAAAATTAAATGGGAGTGGAATACTGGTTGTAATTGCTGAAATGAAAAAAGGACAGTGGAAGAATAAACATGGAGAAGAAAGAATAGAATGAAGTAGGAGGTAATTTGGAGCTAAGCACAAAAGAAACAAATGTGGGTTTTCAGAAGGGGAACTCCTCTGATATTTTCAGAACTCAAAATGCAATTTGAAAAGCCTTGATAAAAATTAAAAGAGAGTGAGATTGAAAACAAAGAAGTAAATACCTACACTTCAGTGCAGGTCTTCAGCCCACCTAAAATTGCAAATATTCAATTTGTCTGCTTTGACTGCTGTCTTAAGGAATTAAGGGATACAACTTCCATCAGGTAAAATTAGGAGTATTGCAGTAAAAGTTGTGACTGCCCTGCAAAAAAAAAGGATAGTTTCAAACACTCCAAGTCACATACCACTACCACTACTACTTTTGTAAGTGTGAGCCATTTAGGGCAGACCAGGAGTCTCATTAGCCTTTGCTGTGGTTCACAGGGTCACCATGGTACACAATACCTTGGGTTTGCAAGTTCATTGTAGTAACTGCACTGCACCTGTAGTTACCTAACATCAAAAGTAGTGCTGCTCCCAGCAGTTCTTGCATTTTTTTTAATGACCCAGCATCATTCTTTGTATGTGAATATACTGGCAGTAGGTGTTATTATATATAAGACATTTTGACTATTAATGTATCAATTATGAAGAAGGGAAAAATGTAGTGAAGGCTGTACTTCAAGAGAGATGACAGACTGGAAGTCTGTGGAGACAAAAAGTTTTCAGGATATGAGAAATTCACAAACAGAACAATTGTTGAAAAGATAAATTGGGGTAATCCTCACTTTATAACATCACAAAATAGGAATGCTGGAAAATAAATAAAAGATAACCTTAAGGAGCATTTCAACTGAAGGCTGTGATCAGTTATCATAAATAGCTACCAGACCCTGTGCATAATTAGTGAGGACTAGAACGATGAGGGAGAGACAAGTACAGTAAGTACACTAAGTAACAAGTCTATTAAAAAAACCATGGCCATGGGCAAAGATGAGGCAAGATAGAGGAAATCCAAGTTATTTTTGATATTAGATAATTTGAAGTCAATGGAGTTGTAAAAAGTAAAAGTAGACACTGGAGGCTGTTGCACATAATTCTTTATTTGAGGTCCTTTCCTTATTTCACTTTTTTTTTTTTCCTCCAGTCAGGAGTGTTGGTTTAATTGAAATATCAATTTTTGAAGCAAATTTATCTTCTAACCTTTTGCTTTGGAGTTGTGAACGTTTTGACAATTTCTGTTTGTTTCTCTGTATTTTACTGCTGCGGTGATCTCAAGATAATACATACAATATTTGTGCATAAACTAATTGCAAAGCNAGAATAGAAACTAGCAACTACATACAACATAAATCACCTTCTGATAAGAAGCTCTAAGACAGTCAGGGGCCCATCTGAAGCAACAAGGGGCCCATTTTAGGTATACAAAACTAAACTAAACTTACAATAAAACTGTTAAACAAAATCCTGCAACCCCACAATGACTTAGTATTTCTATTTTCTATAAAGATCCTTCCTGATGGTATCTTCTGTTTCAACTTAAATAACAAGAAATTACCCTTTTAATTGAACTGTTTAATTAACATTTTTAATTTAACTGTTTTTATATCATAGACATTGAGTTGAAAATAAATATTAAGCTGTATTTTAAATTCAGCTTTTCTGATTGCCTGTTTAAGGGGGTCCATGTCTAAGCAAAAACTATCAGAGAAGATACTGCTGAGTGAGTCTGAGGTGAGCTCAAAATTAATGCAGCAAGAAAGAGAGAACCTTCAGAGAGATGAGCTACTTGGCCCTGCTCCTTGTGGGCCGCACAAGCACGGCTGCTGGCATAAGGATGGACAAATTAGTCAGCTGACACGTGGGACAAGCTGGTCTGACTCCTCCACTGGCAGCACAGACTTTGTTTAGCTTAAACTGATTGTTAAACTGCTCCTTGAGTCACTGAGGGCTTTGAACAGTTATTTGCACACATAGAGTTAAGTGCTGGCTCCACTGCAGTAAAATATGAGTTTAGCTACTGATGCATATAAAGCCAACGTTTTGCTGTGAGCAAGTGTGATCATGGCAAGAAAGATGGTGAGTCACCTTTGGAAGAATATGTAAAAGTGAGGATGGAAATGGTTAGCAAAACATTGAGATATTGAGCATCTGAAAAAGAAATTAAAATTTAATAGGTTTTATGTGTATGTGTGTGACAATAAATGCATAAAGTTTGTACATTCCTGGACTAAACTGTAGAGGTTACAGTGTGCCTTTGTGACAGAAGGAATGTTGAACACAAAGGTTTCATTTATTGGCTTACTGTTTTCTAGGTTATATTGATATAGACCAAATTTCTTCTCCGTAAAGAAATGGTATATCTTTGAAGTATCCAATAATGAAGGAATAAAATATAAATGAAAAGAATTATAGTCGTAACATTGTTTTTAATTCTCTTCAGAGAAACTTTACAGTCCTGGGAATAATTAAATATAAATAAATATGCAAATAATAGGATTTGTCAGTTTTGATTTTTAACCAGATGCAGAGAGACAAATCCAATTGTGTCTTCAAAAAGATTTCTCCCTGTATTTTATTAAAACCAGAAGTTACAAGGAGGTTGTTTTATTTTTAATATGACAAGAATAAAAACTTGAAAAGGTGGTGTAAATAAAACTATAAAAGAACAAAATTGTTCTTAAACTGTAATTCATAATAAAACAAGTGATAGTCACATATTTATCCTTTTTAACATAAATAAAGAGCATACTTTGTTTGTCCAACACATTCCTACATTATTGCAGAATTTNTTAAATATTATTTAAAATATTATATTAAAGTATTTTACTAATTTTTTTTAATATTTTCCTATTCTGGAATCTATGAATGCTGACATTAAAGTATGAAAGTAGTGTTGCATATAATCCTTCCTTAGTCTTCCCTCAAGTTTCTTCTGATGAATAATGTCAGCTTTCAGTTGTTCAGGCAATTAAAGTATGGTCCAGTAGGCTAGAAAAAGTAATATTTGTATTATGTGAAAAGTGCATTTATTGTTTCAAATATTTATTACAAATCATTATGTATGTTTTACATGAAATGCAACTGAAGGCTAACTAATTTTATTCTCATACATAGTCTTTTGCCTAACTAAACTGAAAATATGAAGCTTTGAGATTGAGAAGATAAGCCTTGCTTGCCATGTGCATGTTTTACAGTTTTCATGTAGAAATATTCCTCTTGTTGCATGTAGATTTCAGAGCACCTGGAGGCAAATCACCTGTTTTCATGGACACAAGAGAACTGGATGCATGTCCTGCACATACCTTACAGAGAGCTTGCCATTCACTGTGATAGTTCCCTGCTGTAGTGCAAAGAAGTGACTAAACATTTATTTCCTTCTTCAAACATTGAACTGTCAACCAAAGTCCTCATTTCTTTCCTACATGTAGAGAATACTGTCACTCCTAATTAATGCTTGCTTTAATGGAATTATTTCCTCTTGCTCACCTGCCCCGTCTCTAAAAGATTACTTTAGCACATCACAGGAAAATGCTTTTTCTTGACATACAGATTACTCTTTTTATTTAGGATATTCAGATGCTGAGTGAATAATTGTCATTTTTGTGTATACAAAGGAACTTTATGTATAATTTAATTCCTGTTTCAGACTCTCAGACAGTTGCTTACAGTATACATGACTAAAAGTAAATCTGAGTTAATGTCTGAGGAGAGACAATTCCTCAGAACGTCACAGGTTTAATTATTCAATCACTATCACCTAACTGCAGAAGTACTCTAAGTGATATTGGGGATAGAAAAGACTTGTCAAGGTGTCTGACAATAGTTTCCAGACCTGCTTCTCCATTTGGCTGTATGGGGAAATGTATCCATGTGGGGGATTTTATGAAATAGTTTTCATGCTTACTTGGATGTCCTTAGAGGGATAGAAAAATCTTTTGAGATATTTGAATATTTCTGAGATGAACTTGTTTTCCTGATGTTTTTCAGGAAGTGGGAAGCAACTGGGTTATGTCAGTCACAAATAATTAGGCTGAATTTATCATTGTGGGTTTTTTTAATGAATATTCACACAATTATTTGATAAAAACAATACTTTTTTGGGTGAAATTTGTTCTAAATGTGTCTGGTTACTGGGGCAAAATATTGTTAAGGTCTCATAGAGCAGTAGTTTTGTTTTTTTTCTTTGAATATTAATTTTCTATTGATGTGTTCAAAAGCATTGGTGAAATGGCTTCAGTAATATATTTGCTTAAGGAACCTAAGATCCTCTGTTAAAATTTTCAAATTCTATAAATATTATAGTTATACCACCTGTGACTTGAGAATTGTCTTTCTGATAGCCTGTTGTTTAGAGATTATTTGAATTATATGGGTTTGATTTCTTTATATTAGCCCTAATTTATAGTTTTTTATGGTTTCTTTATATTAGCCATAATTTATAGTTTGTAAATGACCAACAGTTTGGCAAGAATTCACATCATATTGAATCTTCACATAAAGAAATGCTCCATGAGAAATAGAACATTAGAACATTGTAAGAGAGACTTTCACTAGTGTGTTGGGAAGCTGTTGGAAGTGTTGGAAGCCTTTTGAAATGGTTCCGAGCTTCTTAAACTTCTTAATCAGACTGTTTTGAAGTGCTCATCTGAGAAGGAACTTTGATTGTAGATAGATAATTGGAAAGGTTATTTGGGAGCTGAGGAGAGTATTTCTGTGGATGTGCTGAAGCATTGTCAGATGTTGCGAACTGCTTCTTGTGTTTTGACAAACTTAAGGGGTGTTGAGTTTGGAGGAATGCAATTTAATTGATATGACATAATTTTATGAAGGATCGAATGTGTGCGTACACTAGTTTCAGTATAGTATTTGTATCTGTAATATGGAAATCGATAAATTACTAAGTTTTGAAAATTTCTTTGAACCTATGGATCACCTAATTTGTGTTAATTTTCAAAGTAGCAAGACTTATCCATTAAGTCTGCATTCACTTAAAAAGCTGTACCATAATATCAGGTATGATTTAATTTATGCACATTGCTGTATTTCAGGAATTTTAAAACAGATGAGGAAAAGGTGATAAGAAGGTAAGACATGGTGTTGATAATAAGCCTGATTTTAGCCTCTCATGTTCAAGCTTATTTCCAAGTTCAATCAGATTAGATTTTAACAGCTTGCCATTGCTCAGTTAAATAAGAAAAAAGTAAAAGGCGATGATTACTTGCCATGTGTAATACTTTTTTTTTAAAAAAAATTGAAAAATGTATCTTTAATGTGGTAACATGTAGTATTAAGAATCATATGTTGGTAATACATTAGGAATGTGTTTCTGAAGATGTGCATATTCTCACAGAATCTCAGTTTTGAAAAACTGTCTTGAGAGAAGCAAGAAGCAAAATTACACTAAATTTTAAGGTCATTAAAGCAGCAGTGGTGAGTCACAGATGGGGTATGATTCTGTTAGTGTAAAAATGATATCTTGTTTTCTTTTATTGCTAATGCTTTGATAAACATGTTCATATTCCGACTTGTTAGTGTTACTTAAATACCAGATGCTTTTACTCCTTAGCATTATGGCTCTGGGAGAAGGGCTGATCCTAACTGAATATGAAAGCTTGCTTTTGTTGGAGAAGGTGATCCTACTTCCTCCTCTGTTCCTTCAGGCAGAGCTGTAGGCTCCTCTTGTTTCCTTTAGATGAATCTTAAAGCTTGTATTGAACTCTGAGTGTGCCAAGGCAGCTCTGCAGCTCTACCAACACACATAAAGAAGATTCCACCAAAAATATAGTATTTTTCATTTGCATATGTACCAGAGTCTGGTAAAAATCAAGCACTGACATCACTGGGAATGGTAGAAAGGGGAAAGAACACAGGAATAAATGGGACCTCACCACTGGAAACAAGCTATTGGAATACAGAACTGCGTCCTTAGTGACTGCAGGTTAGCACCTTGGAGTTTGACCTCGTTCATCCACCATTTGAGCTAACAGTATTTCAGGGCTAGTGAGGTTTGCTAGCGTGCCTGAAGATAGAAAACCGTGAATTACTTGGCCTTTTTGCGTTGACCTAACTTTCTTCTTGGTGCAGTGCTGCCTGTTTCCTTTTGGCTTGAAATAGATATTTTCTGTTGTAGTGGTTTTTTCTTATTTTCTCTGTTCTTCCTGTTGATGTGGTTTGTACTTTGTCTTTATTTGCTTTTTAGGTTGTCTATCAGTCAAACTGCCTGCAGTCTAGGAAATTAGTACAGATGGTTCTTTTTGAGAAGGAAATATAATAAATTTGTAATTTATCTTCTGTGATACAATGTACTCTTTTCTGCTGCCTCCATCCAGCATATGATGTTTGTGCTTCCTAATGTTTTGTGTTTCCTTCACCCTTGTTTCTTTATAGCTCTTAGAGGAACATTTGACATCTGATATTGAATTGGCATTCCAGTCAAGAGTCTCTAATTCCCTCTTAGTCAGTGATAGAGTGGTTAGCCTGCGGTTTTTATCTTCCACAAGAAAAGGAAATACTGTGACTGCCAGGGGATGTGGTTCACATTCTGTTCCACTGCTGTGGACTCCAAAGTTAAAGATGTCTCAAGATCTACCTGAGTTTCACAGCTCTCATAGGAGTTAAAATCCAAAAGGGAGAAACTTGAAATACTTTAGATAAATTTTCAGTCTGTGGAGTCATGGAAAACTCCCCTTGAATTCAGTGGAGTCATGATTAACATTCGTTTGTCTTGAGAAGCAGAATTGTCAGGTAAAATTTTCTGATTCATTTTCAAAATGGTTTTAATCTTCTGAAATGAGATATTCTGGAGTAATATGTCGTTCATATCCAGAAGATAAAGTAGTGTTGAGTAAAAGCAAATGTATCTCTATGATGTTTAAGATGCTAAGCTTGAACTAACATTGCATGACTTAACATGCTGGAATGCCTGATATATTTTTAGGCAATAATCTTGTCCTGCAATATCCAATGAAAGTGTAACAACCAAATGTATTATATGTACCACTAGACCATTTTCCATTACAGCCAGGTCCTTGTCTTGCATTGCAGAATGCATGCACAAGCATTGCAGCAAAACCAAAAACCTAATTTTCTCCTTTCCAAACCAAAAGCATGAGCAAACATAACCCAATAGTGCACTGAACTCATAGGTTACACAAAACAATCTAATAGTATAAAGAGCACCTATACAACATCTCCAAATGCACATGTTTTTCAGTAACCTAAACTTTCTTTAAAAAGCATTTACTTCTCTTTATTAAAAAAAAAGAAAAAAATATATTGGAAAACTGTGTGGTATATTTGAAACTTTATTAAATGATTAATCTAGTGGATGTGTGGAATGGTTTCGACATACCTAGTAGTTTATCTGCTTGACCCAACTGGGGAGATAAAATTATAATATTTTTTTCTACCCTCTTTGGAAAGATGTCAGTGGTATGAATTTAATCAATGAGTGAGGAAGAGCATGTACTGTCAGCTGTGATGCCATTGGTATGCTGATGGTATCCAGCTCAGTGTCTGCTTTTCAGATTGTAGACAGTGCAGTCTTCCAGATGTCCCAGTGTCTGGCCAAAATAAGGATAGTGATACAAAACAGATGATCTTGTCTCAGGACAAAGCAGAGTTGATGCAAGCTGATGGAGAGATGGGGCTAGAAGAAATGGCAGAGCCTCGGTTGTTGGATGCCATGCTATTCTCATACTGGCTTCACTGTTAGCAGAAGTAACAAGGAGGGAAGTTTTCCCTTTGCAGCTGGGAAGAAGTTGGGAAGCAATAGAAAAGATTCACAGTGTGTTTCTTCTAGTTTTTTTAGCTAAGAGCTTTGGTGGTTATTGTAGAGTTACTTACGTGTTACTGTCTCAGTCAGGACTTTAATGCACCTAGAGCTCGCTAGGAACTTTCACCTGCAACATATGAAATATCTGTTGCTAAATGTGCCTGTGCACACAGAGAGTTCAGAGATTTCTTTGCTTTCTCCCTGCCTGCCCAAACTGTCCAGTCTGAGATCACTCATATATGAGTTCCCTAAATCAACTGGAACTTTTCTAGCAAAAAAGGTGCAATAGTGCCTGACTGAAAGGCCCTTTTTCTGAAATGGGAGATGTGATAGTTTATCAGTAGAAAATTTAAACTGTATAAGCATCTTGCTTCTTACTTATTGTGGTTCTCTTTCATGAAGAAAATTCTCTGCAGGACAAGTAAAATGCTTGACTATATTTGGAATTAATTCATTTTAATTAAAAAAAAAAAAGTTGGGGAAATAGGGATATTTGCAATGTAGGAATTCTTGATGTGTGTAAGTTTATGAAAGAGAGCATACATACTGGCACTCCAGAAATCTTTGGACTACTAGTTTTTCTTTAAAAAAAACCCTCTTGGAACGTTCAGTGTTACTGGAAATGTTTGGCATAAGATTATTTGTAATTTTTCTGCTTTGCCTCAACTTTCATTTTAATAAAAGGTGTATGAATTTCCACTGGCCTCTCGACAGCCTAGCTAGGATTAATCCAGCCAAGGGACTGGTAGAGTAACTTAAGTGGCAGCAAAGGAATATGAATGTGGTGCTGCTCAGTGCAAAAATTGATTCATAAATGCTAAACAGGATAATATTTTCTCTGATTGGCTGAAAATGCGCTGTAGTTGCTCTATGTTTTGTGGGGAATACTGAACTAATGAATTATTTATCTTAGCTCATTTTTGTGACATTTCATATAAACAGCATGCAAATTATCAGTTTAATTCAAAATAGACTTAATAAAGAAAAAGGTAAGCAATAATGAAATGTGAAATTCAGTATTGCAGATATATATTGTAAGGCGCATCTGTACTGCGTTAACCAAATGCACTTCAAAATATTATGGCTGTCTCCCCTTTGTTAAAAAATAAAACACAAACTGAAACCTTTTAAATATACATTCTTTCCTAATGCTTTGATATATTTGTTATGATTGAAGAAAAACTTCAGGGCTTAAACATGGTTTTTTCTAATAATATGAAAAAGCTTTTTTTGGTGGTTTTCTTTAAGAGCACAGATTTGAACTGTGGCCCAAATTGCACATAACTACAGCAGTTGCAGGAGTGAGTGACATCAGAATTGGAGCAAATTAGAAATATTGATCAAAATTTGCTTTTAATTTAAAAAGTTTCTTTACTTAAAGCTAAAGTGAAAAAAAAAAAAAAAAATAAAAAAA